>QKWP01001799.1:89660-105919 GCA_003550325.1 Gigaspora rosea | reverse complement strand
TTTTGTTAGAATTAATTAATAAAAATTTGTGAATTTTAAGATTTTATAGAATTTTACTAATAAAATTCTATAAAATCTTATGATTCACAAAATTTTACTAATTATTTCTAACTTAATGCGCTAAATAAACTTGTACAGCACCTGAAAATATATTAAATCGGCAGGGTTGTTTTTATTTTACTTGAAATTTGGAGAAAAGATGCTTAAATTTGGCTTTTTTGATCAAAAATCCAAAATTATGCTTGTTAGAATTAATTAATAAAAATTTGTGAATTGTAAGATTTTATAGAATTTTACTAATAAAATTTTATAAAATCTTATTATTCACAAAATTTTACTAATTATTTCTAACTTAATGCACTAAGTAAACTTGTTCAGCACCTAAAATACATTAATTCAGCAGGGTTGTTTTTATTTTACTTGAAATTTGGAGTTAAGATGATAAAATTTGACTTTTTGATCAAAAATCCAAAATTGTGCATCAAATCTCTAAATTTCAAGTAAAATAAAAACAAATAGGCCGTTTTAATACATTTTTCAGTGCTAAACAAGTTTACTTAGTGCATTTTGTTAGAATTAATTAATAAAAATTTGCGAATTATAAGATTTTTTAGAATTTTATTAATAAAATTCTATAAAATCTTATGATTTATAAAATTTTACTAATTTATTCTAACAAAATGCACTAAGTAAACTTGTTCAGCACCAAAAAATACATATAATTATATTTGAACTCAGACCAGTCTGCAGACTTCGGACCAGACCCAGACCAGACTCAAACTTGACTAAAAAGTCTGAATATAAAAGCCTGAGTCTGGTCCGAAAATCAGACCAGACTCAAACTTGACTAAAGTCTGGTTCAAGTCCGGTCCATAGGAGCACTACTTAATAAGCAATTCGTAAAAAAATTATAAAGTTTTAAAAACTTACAATTTTAAAATGTGCTTAAAATAATGTGAAAAATAGTTCACTACTCTTTCATGTAAAGTTGTATAAGCAAATATGAAATATGATTGGTGGATCAAAATAGCTAACCAATCAGATTCTTAGTATAATATTACTCGTTTAAAAAAGTAAAAATTGGTTTATAATGTGATATTCGGTAAAATTATAACTTAATCTTTTCTGTATTTTCCAAAAATTTTAGGCCTATATCCTGGGGTAGAAGGTCTTATACTAAGTCTGTTATATAGCTATGTTTATAAAATTAAATTAAACTGATCAATATAAAATTATATATTTTTTATGTTATCATTTTTGTAGTATCTTTGTTATTATTGTTTTTTTGTCTTTTCATTGTCATTCTTGCAGTGCTTTTTTGCTTTTTTGTTTTGCTTTTTTATTATTTAGTGGTGTTTTTTGTTGTTGTTTGGTGGTAACTTTGGTTGTAATTTGATGCCACCTTTGGTTGTTATTTGGTAGTGCCTTTGGTTGTTATTTGGTAGTGCCTTTGGTTGTTATTTGGTGGTGTGGTCATACTTTTGGTTATTGTTTGGTAGTGTTTTTGGTTGTAGTTTGGGTTATAGTTTGGTAGTGCTTTTTATTATTATTTGGTAATGCTTTTGATTGTTATTTGGTGGTGCTTTTGGTTGTTGTTTGGTGATGCTTTTGGTTATTGTTTGATGGTACTTTTGGTTGTCATTTGGTGGTGCTTTATGTTGTTTGATAGTGCTTTGATTGTAACTTTGATCATTATTTGTTAGTGCTTTTGGTTATTATTTGGTTGTTGCTTGGTATTTTTGATAGTTGTTGTTATGTGCTTTTGGTTATTATTTGCTTCTTGTTGATTGTAATTTTTTTTTGTACTTTTTACTACTTTGTATTTTTTTTTTATTTTTTTTAATAAAAAAATTGTCTTTAATAATACAAATATAAAAAAAAAAAGACTTCAAAATTTTGAATTTTTTTAATATTTGGACCAGTTATTTTTAGATAGTACAGATTAAAAACTTATACCCTCAGGCATAAAATAAAAGCATCTACCCTGAATACAGAATAAGAACACTCAAAATTTTATGATAAAAAAAGTCATGAGCATCATGATTAAATCAACCAATAGAATTGCAGATAAAATTCTAATAAAAGACTTAAAGTTTTTTAATTAAAATTAATTTTTTTATGAAAAAACTTTTTCCACGCACCCGCATGGTTGCGCACCCTTATGCATTATATATAAACAATAATTATCTTTGATAATTATTGGTTTTTTTTTTGTTTTCTTTTTTTCGCTTTTGCTTTCTTGGTACTGTATACTAATTTTTTTTTAATCTTCGTTGTAGTTGGTATCATAGTTGGTGTCGTAGTTGGTGTTGTCGTTGGTGTTTTATCGCTAGTGTCAGCATTAAATTTCTTGGTTTTAGTTGTAGTTGGTGTTGTCATTGGTGTTTTGTCATCACTATTGTTGCCATTAAATTTTCTTCTAGGTTTGGCGCCCTTGTACTTTTTATTTTTGTGGAGCGTTTCTTGCATGCGTCTTCGTGGGGTGGTCTTGTATACGTCTTTGTAGGATGGCCTTGTTCATTTTCCTGGTGTTCTAACAGTGTGGGCTATTTTTTTTTGAGTAGCTTGTTTGGTGAGTTTTTTTTTTATTTTTTCTTTTGACTTAACTAACATTTTTTTTCTTTTATTTCTTGTTTCTTTGGTATTCTTGTAGGTGGTCTTGTTTCTCGTGTGCGTTTTCATTGATCTTATGCACATTCTCATAGGGTGGTCTTGTGCATTTTCTGGCATTTTTAAAGTATAGATTACATTTTTCTTGTTTGGTAGTTTTTTTTCTTTTATTTTTTTTTGTATTAACTTAACTAACAGGTTTTTTCTTTTATTTTTTTGTTTCTTTGGCTTTCTTGTATATGTCTTCATGGGATGGTCCTCATAGGGTGGTCTTGTGCATTTTCTGGTATTCTTATAGTGCAGTCTATGTATTTCTCAGAATGGCTTGTTTGGTAAGTAGTTTTTTTTGTTTCTTCTTTTTTTTTTATTTTCTTTTGTCTTGACTTAACTAACGTTTTTTTTTATTTTCTTTTCTTCTTCCAGCATGATTTCGTTGTTAGAGTTGTTACTCTTAGAGTTATTAGATTCATCATTGGAGTTTGGTAAGTTCATTGTTTGAGTTGTTTGATTTGCTTCTTTTTTTTTTTGTAATTTCTAATGTTCTTCTTCTAGGCATAATTTTGTTATTGGAGTTGTCGCTTTTGGAGTTATTAGTTGGAGTAGAACCCCGAATAATCTATATGAGGTCATATAGGGTGTTTTAAGTTATAAGGTCACATTTTTACAATTTTTTGAAAAATGAGTTTTTATTAGATTCATATAAATTTTGACATGTTTGACATTTTTCAATTATAAAGGAAAGTCGATTTGCATAATAAAAATCAAGATAATGTAAAAGAAAAATTACATAAGGTTGCATAGGGCAAACATATTCACAAGATTATCTGATAGTCACCTGTTACCTTTAACCAATTAAAATCATGACATTTGGTTAATCCCGGATCAGTCTAAAAATCAAAACAAATGATTAAACTCAATTATCTCAAAATAAACTATATGTAAAAATGGGCCCTTTTAACTTGGAACACCCTATATTTGAAAATTGCTAATAGAGGCTCATTTTTTAAAAAAGGTTATATTTGAAAACTAGGTATTGGAGAAAAAGGTTATATTCGAAAACAGCTAAATGCCAAAATAGGTATATTTAAAAGAATGCTAATGGGATAATTTTTATAAATCTTATATTTGAAATATGCTAATGAAAAATTCAGAGCATAATAAATATCAAAATTGAAAAAATGCAAAAATCGGAAAATACAAAAATCAGAAAAATGCAAAAATTAGATAAAAAGTAATCAAACTGGCTTTTTTTTTAAGTTTTTTTTATATATTTTGTGGAATATAGTCGCCTCTCTCTAATCCAACCCTCTCTAAACCAAACACTATTAAACTCTCTCTAAACTGAACAAAATCTCCTAGAACATTTGTAAATTTTATTATAAAGTTCGGATAAGCCATATTGAAAACTGAACTTTTCCAAATTTTACATAGTAAAAAAAAGCAGTCCCAGCAGTTCAGATTAGAGAGAGTTGACTGTATATATTTATGATCTATGTTAGCTTATGGATCAAATGAGCTTAAGAAATTTTGAACTTTGGTTTTTTTTTATTTTATTTTTTTTTTTTAGTAAGTATAAGTCTGTTTTATTTTTTAGTGAGTATAAGTTTGTTTTTTTTTAGTGAGTATAAATCAGTTTTTTTTTTTAGTGAGTGTAAGTCTGNTTTTTTTTTTTTTTTTTTTTTTTTTTTTTTTTTTTAGTGAGTGTAAGTCCAGGGTGTTTTTTTGTTTTTTTTTTTTAGTGAGATGTTGTATTTCAAAAAAAGTTAAAAGTGGGTAAAAGTTCCATCTAATGTATGAAATATAGCTTATATATATCAAACCAAAAGTGCTAACCAAAAAAATTTTTACTATGATACTCAAATATAATCTCACATAGATTATTCGGGGTCCTGTTGGAGTCTGGTAGTCTTGCACATTTCTTTGCTAGTTTCGTCTTGGCTTTAAGTTGTTGATGCTTATGGCTTTGTCATAGTTTTTAGTGTTGTTGATACTTTGTTGTTGTTTATAATTTTGTAGTGTAGATTAGAGTAGGGTTAGGGTTAGGTTTAGAGTTTGGTTTATGGTTCAGATAGGGTTCAGGTTTCGTCAGTTTGTGTATTTTTTTTTAAAAATCGTTTTATTGTTTGTTGTATGCTTTTTTTTTTTTTTAATAAAAAAATTCTTAAAATCTTAAAATTTTTTTTATAAAATTTGTAATTGATATTGATTGGCCAGTTACAAGCGATTGATCACGTGTTCACATGATCGGTTTTGATTGGTTGATCACAGCCGTGCAGGTGCATAGAATTTTCAACTCATTTTTTTTATTATATTATTATTATTTAAATTTCTAATAAGAGTTGTAGAAAAGAAATTACCATTTCAATAGCAGTAAAATCTAAATTACAGAAAAAAATTGCAAAAGTTCTTTACCCAATACACTAATCCAATTTTGATAATCTAATTACTATTAGAATTGTAATTTTCTTTATGGTTTTTACTAAAATCCAAGTAAGGTTGACATAATAAAAAAATTAAAAAACTTATTTTTTTATAATATCTTATCTGCAATTCCATTGGCTGATTTAAGTGTGACAGTCACATGACTTTTTAAAATCGTTGTATCTCAAAAAAGTAATATAAGTATTAAAATATAAGTTTTGTATCCCTAAGATGTCCATAGTATCTGGAGGAGGTCTAAAAAAATCAGATGCAATTATAGATTTAAATTTGATTGGTTAATTTTGTATCAAGTACTTATAACTAGTGCTCCGAACAGGTCAGTTCGGGTCGGGTTGAAAACTTTCAGATTAGCACTTTAACTCGACCCGACCCTGACCCAACCCGACCCGACTCGAACCCAACCCGAATTTTTAAGCCCAACATGCTTAAGTTTTTAAAAAAAATAAAATTTTGGCCTTAGATGTAAAAAAAAAAAAAAAAAAAATAGCGTGACCTTAATGTGACCTTAGATGTGAATAAAAAAAAAATTGCGTGACCTTAGTGTGACCTTAGATGTGAATAAAAAAATTTCATGACCTTAGATGTGAACATAAAAAAAAAAAATAAAAAATTGTGTGACCTTATGACCTTTGATGTAAAAAAAATTATTATTCGTCGCGTTACCCCTGATCGACCAATTATTTTGTTTGTTTTGATTTTATATTAAACAAAACAAATAACAGCCGGACTAAGATTAGGATTAGCGTTTGGTAAATGCAATAACTAGAAGACCCTCTAATCCAAAATTTCGCAAGGAATTTTTTTGTTAAAAAAAAGTGTAGTTTCATAGTCAAAATTTTAAGTTAGAAGCGATTGTTTAAAAAAAATCTAGTTTCGTTTCGATTTCGCGTTATACCTGATCCTGCATCCCGTTTGGTTAAATGATAACCACTATTCTAAAGAAAAAAAGACTAATCTATATAAAAAATTCGGGTCGGGTCGGGTTAATTCTCAACCCGAACCCGACCCGAACCCGACCCGAAACTTTCGGGTCAAAAATTTCTAACCCGAACCCGACCCGACCCGAAATTTCGGGTCGGGTTTCGGGTTGACCCGACCCGATTCGGAGCACTACTTATAACCACTATATTTATCTGTATTATTTTTAAACCTATGTACAATGTACAACACTTAACGATTAAAAGCTAATAGTTCATGATACAGAAAAGATACAAAAAAAGAAAGCTGCTAAATTGTAGCCACTACTGTACAATTTGGCGGCTTTATTTTGCACCTAATTAATTATTATATATCTTTGCTTTATACCGGTTTTAAATAGGTATAACCCAATTTCGCCGACAACCATTTCACCACAAATTTGGCCTGATTTAGGATTAGGGTTGGCTTATTTTATGGTTAGCGTTTGCTAAAGGTAGATCGTCGATAAAATGGCTGTCGGCGAAATCTACTCAATTTTTATATGATACGTTAAAAAATTATCAGAAAGCGACAAGTCACATGTTTTGGCCTTGGTTATTGACTAATTTTAGGTAATTTATAAAATTTTTATCAATAAAAATGCAAGAAATCAATAAAAGATCAAATTCAATATAAAAAATTTTAAAATGAGACAAATCGCGGCAAATTACGCATTTTAATCTTTAGATGTCGCACACTATATATCTTTAAAAATGATTGAGATATTGATCTAGGGCCAATTACCCCATGTAATTCACTTTAATTTCTTGATTATTTACCATGTGATTCTAGTAAGCCATTCAATTTATGATCAGTTATTACAGTAATTATTTCATTGATTCGTATTAATTTATTATAGCATAAAGGGTATTTATTAATCTAAATGTATAAAATGTCTAAATAATATTCTGCATCTTTATTTAATTTCAATAATTTTATTAATCGGTATATTTAACTATTCGAATTCAAGAATGGATAACCCATTTTTCAATTTGGTTATTAGTCATTCCGAATTATTATTGTAGTCGAAAAAAAAAAAGATTCGGAAATAGTTTACATTGTATGGTGTAATTACAGTGTGAAACGATAGTTAACAAAAGAGATAAGTATATGCGTGGAGTTAATGAATGACGTTATAATTCCATTAATTATTATTTATTTTAAGGTCAATACAAGGAACGTTAAGGACATTATATTCTAATCGTTAGATTACTTATTCGGCTTCTCTCAAACACACCAGAAAGGCGTCCCTTATATAGCTTTTTGTTACTTAGTTTAAACTCTTCCTGGTAGTTACTACTCTCATGGTTATGAATTAATTCTTCTCGGTAGTTCTTAACTTTCTTGGGTGGCTTAAAGTTGGTTAGCAACCAACTCCGATAGTTCGTTCGTAAACCCCACAGCCCATAATACAATTATACAACTTTCCATATCAAGCATAAAGCCGATCTAATACGAATGCTACGGTTTATTTAAGATGATCGAAGATGATCGACCGTTCTAGAATATAACCATTCGGAAATCAGTGGACTTAAGCAACTTGTTTATTTGTATAATGCTGATATCTCAGGAACGGATGATCCGTTTTTGATGTTAATGAATGCTATGAAATATCAAACAAATCAGGTTATCACTAATTTTGGTCTCACTGATCCCTACTCTGTCAAAAATGGTATTGATCAAGGAAAAACGGAAAAACAATTACTCCACTTCTTTGAAGAATATACTATGACCCCATTCGTTTATACCGGTAAGTCCGAAATTATCAAAACGGGTTAGCCATTCTTGAGGTATCGACACATCGTTATGAACGATCATCCTACCATGTGATTATAATAGTTAGTGATAATTTTTGCTTAAACAAATTTCGCTGTCTTTACAGCATTCATTTAACAAAGAAATTTGTTGTATAACATTTTTCAGGTAATACGATTATCAAGGTTAACCAGATCAGTATGGATATCAGTCATACCATACTACCGTAAATTTCGGTGCAAGGTACCCGGGTATTTTACATTCCACGTAACAACAAACCTTGATTTATACCCCGGGTATATTGGGCGGAACAGGGTATATTACATGGGGGGTATCGCCATAAGTAAAAAAAAAATCATTATTAGTAAATCGGCCTTTGATTTGTACCCGGGTCTCTTACAAACCACCACAACAAATAGCCTTGAATATACCCGGTACAAATCAAGGGGAGGTATCGATCGGGGGTACCTTGCACCGAAATTTACGGTAATATGCTGTAATCCTTAAATCTATTTAAGAATTTAGAGAAAAATTTCGTCAATAGTAACATAAAAATTAGCTTCAACGTGTAGTTAAACAAGATAGCAAAAAGTCTAAATTTTTTATTTTATTTCTATACACGTGTAATTACTAATTAAACCTAAATTTCTCATTACCCTGGTTCACTGGAAAAATACAAGCATTGCTGAAACTTGTTTTCGATTAAAATAGATTATACGTACGTACGTACATATGTAATTCGTAAAATCATTGTGAAGTACTACTGTATATATTCATAAGGCTTAATAGTCAAAGTGGAGGGTTCAAAGGGTGTAATTTATAAGGCAATTGCGTAGTTAATAAGATTGAATTTTTATTTTTTTTTTGTTTTATTTTTTATTTTTACAATACACCAATCAAAAGAAAACGGATAATCCGAAATTAAAAGAAGCTTATAAATTATTCCCGAAAGTCCGAAATGTCTAAATCCGTAGAATATACGATAGAATATTTATATATATAATGTATGTATATATATTTTTTGAATCGATTTATGGGTAAGTATGCAATTTTTAATAACCTAATTTAGATTAAACAAAATTTTGTATCGGTATCTAGTATATATTTCTGTTTATAGATAATTTTTTTTTATTTCGTATCACCGGATATAAATAGTTATGCGATTTAATTAAATGTTAATTGCAGAAATTACAATGTTTGAATTCCATGATTTAGTTTCACGGAAAACAAAGTATCGATATATTAAAATGTACGTTACCCGAAATTCAATAGAATTAGATTTAGGGGTTGTTGGCGTAAACAAAATTTTGGTTAATTTATATAGTAATTTGATGTCATGCCACTAAAAGTTTACTTGTCAACTTAATTAGATCGGATATATTTGACATTGGTTCTCTTGGTCTTTTGACTTTACTTAGCAAGGGGTAGTAGAAGAGATTAAGATCATACGGCAGTTTTCTTTTGTATCTTATTACGTCTACAATCCTTTGTTGAGATACAACAAAAACAAAAAACAAAAATAAAAATAATAATAATAATATAATAATAATAATATAATAATAATAGATATATGATAAAAACCAATAGAATATAACTCGTATTAGAAAATTACAATAAACGAATATGTCAACAGTACAGTCTGCTGTTGAGCCTGCAGTCGTTCCGAAAGAAGAAACGATAACAGATAATAACAATTCAAATTCTTACATAATTGAACAACATACATTTATTCAATCTAGTAATCAATCGAATTCTAATGATGAAAATTTTGTTACCGATGATGAAATTTCAAAAAATGAGAATAATACACATACAATTGAAAATGGTATGATATTTTATTTCAAAAGCTATTTTTTATTTTATTTTATTTTTTTTTTTTAGATTAAAAAAAACGGATTCATTTATTTATTAATTGCCAAATGTCAAGGTAGTAGTACCGTTATCTCGGATTCTGCAATGGTTCCGACTATCAACCAAGGAAGGAAAAGTTTTCAACTTCGAGCTTTGGTATATTATGCTCTCTTTGCTATTTTTTCTTTGATATAAATTGCTAATCTGACAGTAGGCTGGTGCGATTTTCTATCTATTTGTACTAATCAATATTAATTATAATTAATTATAATTAATTATTGATTAGACTCGAAAAACACTTTCTTACCAAAAGCGACAAATGTTTACCAATGTTTGTTGTATTACTTTATGCCCTTTCCTGATGGTTGCTATTGCTGGTATAATGGGAATAGTCGTTCAATCTTTAATCAGTCATGCATCTCCTATTGATGGTATTATATATATATATATATATATATTTTCTGATATTTTGTTTTTCGTTGATCTTTTATATCTTTTATAATTTTTCTTACGTTCTTTATTAGAATTTGTATTTTGTTCTAATGCCAATGCATCTTCATTTGGTATACCATTATCGTCAGATTCTCCTAATCTTCCAACACTTCCGTCAGAACAAGTACCAAATTCATCAGGTAAAACAAAATTAGTAAAGTTGGTTAACCTTTTCATTCCACCATCCGATACTTCGGGACTTCCCATTTCGGGACCTCAAAGTTGTGTATTCGTGTTTGGTCATGATTATCCGGCTGTTCTGCCTTATCAACCTCCTGTTGCTCAAAACACGGTTAATTCTACTAGACGCGATACGTATGTATTTGTATATATATTCTCAATTTTTTTTATTAATTTTTGCTTATTATTATTTGTTTTGGTTTTGTTTATTACATGTATAATAGAACTTTTAAACCGGATCCTCCCAATTATCCTTGGTTAAACGATTTATCACTCAATTACTCACCGTTATTATCTTTCTTAAGTCAAATACAAACTTACCCATGGGCTAATGTTCGTGAAGCTCCAAACGTAAATGTTGGTCTAAAACCTCCTCATGATCCTGTTCCTTCTATTACTAATTTTAATAATCCAAATGAAACTTATCCCGGTGATTTTGGTATTCTGGGCAACATTAATACAAATTATTATGTTAACATTACTACAAGTGGTTCATCTTCTCGAGTTCAGAATTTTATACCTGTTCCATTTTTTCAAAAAGCACTTAACAGTAACGCGTACTCTGATATTAATCAACTAGATTATGCATATGATGATATATTAAGTGATAGTATTCATAATGTGATCAACGAATTAGCTAAAATACCTAAAATTTCACTAAAAGATCAAGATCTAACAAGTCCCGATAAATTAAATTATAATACTAAAATTGCGAGAATAATAACAAAAATGCCTTGGGGAAATATATTATTTGATTCAGCAAACAATTTTTCTAAACAATGGAATTATACTTTACAAATTGGCACTGATATTCGAATCTCTGCTGCTTCTGCTTTTCCATCTCAAGGTTTAAGGAGAGTGGCTCAACAAAGTGATTTAAGTAATGGTATTATACGAACTATTAATGGAATTAATGGTGGTGGTCCTGCTGCTATTGGTATTACTCCAATGTTTCGTGTAATGCCAGCAATCTTTTCCACTGATGTCAAGATTCCAGTTGGAACTTTAATCGGTGGAATTTTATATCCGTTTGGCGTCTCATTCCTATTACCAATATTCGTAATTATTTTAGTAAAAGAAAAAGAGGATAGAATATTAGTTATGATGAAAATGAATGGGTTAAAGAGTTTTACTTATTATCTTACTCATTATCTACATTTCTATTCTGTGCATATTATTACGACTTTGGTGTTTGTTATCACAGGATTAATTTTTAAAATGGAAATATTTACAAAAACTTCTCCAAGTGTTTATATTATTTTATTTTTTGTTTGGGGTCATATTGAAATTGCTTTAGCATTTCTTTTTTCTTGCTTTTTTTCAAAAGCAAGAATTGCTTTAGTTGTTACTTTCTTAATTGTTTTATGTGGAATTATCGTTAGTTTGGCTTCAGGTTCTTTATATAATGGTTCTAATTCTGCACCATTGGCATATTTTTTATGGCCTCCTTTCGCATTTTATAGATGCCTTAATTTAATTAATATTGCAAGTGTTAATTCGATTATTCCACCATATAGATTAAGTGATTTAACTATAGGAAATGAAGTTCTTAATGGAATATTATTTATGATAGTCGAATATTTCATCTTAATGATTTTGACGATTTATTTGACTAATGTTTTACCCAGCGAGTATGGCATTGTTAAACCTTGGTATTTCATATTTACCGAACCATATAATATGATGAGAAAACGTGGTCACAATAGTAAAAAAAAACATATAAAAAAAGACGATGACGAAGATATTATTGAACTTGAAAGAGTAATAGTAGAAATTGATCCAGATGAAATAAAATTTGAAGATAATGATGTTAAAGAAGAAAGAAAGAGGATTCTTGAAAATAATTATGATCCAGATTCTCCATTGGTTATGAAACGTATGAGAAAAGTTTATTCAAATGGAAAGTTGGCGGTTAAAGATGTTACTTTTGCTGTTGATAAAAATATAATTTTTGGACTTTTAGGACCTAATGGTGCAGGTAAACATTTATTTATTTCTTTCAATTAGTTTCATTATATAACCTAAGAATCCCAATTCTCTATTATATGTTAAAATTTAACATTTAGGAAAAACAACCTTAATTAGTATTTTAACCGGATTATATCCGCAGACCTCTGGTTTCGCAACAATAGAAAACTTTGATATTCTTACTAATATGCAAGAAGTTTATATGTCTATTGGTGTATGCCCTCAGCATGATATTTTATGGGATGATTTAACAGTTGGTAAATAATAGCATAACAAAACTTCTTTACGCGTTCATGAAATTTGTGTTTAATTATGCTCTATATTTTCTAGGTGAACATTTATTATTCTATGCTCGTCTGAAAGGTATTCCAGCTGAACAAGAACACGCTGTCACATTACAAGCTCTCCAACAAGTTCGTCTCGAAGCATTCAGAAATCGTCTTTCCAAGGGCCTTTCTGGTGGTGAAAAACGCCGTCTTTCAATTGCTATTTCCTTAATAGGTAACCCTGCTGTGGTATTTCTTGATGAACCAACCACAGGATTGGATCCAGAAGTTAGAAGATTGATTTGGAACATTATTAACGATGCAAAAAAGGGTAGAACCATCATATTAACCACACATAGTATGGAAGAAGCTGAAGTTCTATGTAATAGGATTGGAATTATGGCCAAAGGAACTTTAAGATGCTTGGGACCACAATTGAGATTGAAGGAGATTTATGGAAGTGGATTCAAATTGAGTTTCTCATGTAAAGCTGAAAATGTTGATATCGCTACACAGTAAGTTTAAAAATATATATTCAAATCTTGTTTATTATTCGAATATTGTAGATTCTAATGACCTTTCTTTTTTGTTTACAAAAGGTTTATTGAATCATTATTACCTCCAACCGCAAAAAAATTAGACTCATTTGTAACAAATGTGTCATATGAATTTAAAACTGAAAATGGATTGATCGCTAAATTGTTTAGAGAAATTGAAGCTCATAAAAATGAAAATGGAGTAGATGATTGGGGATTAAGTCAAACTACTTTGGAAGAAGTCTTCTTAAGAATTATTGGTGAAGCTGATGCAGAAGCTTGATAAAAAATATCTCATTTTGGTTAAGAACTTTTAATATCTTTCCTTCCGATATGAGTTAAATATTTGTTATAGTGTACAGTCGTATTCCTCTATAATCACCTTCTATATAGTTACAAATACTATATAATCACACTAATTTTGAAAATCTTCATTAATAATAATAAACTTATAAAAAATACTTCCATATAAGCACATTATAATAAAATCTTATAATCACAATTTTTATGTAAAACAAATAGCGTGATTATAGAGAAGGACAACTGTATATAATTTAAAACATCTAATTTAGATTAATTTTCAAAAAAACTTTGTAAACTACAGTTGGACCTCTCTATAATTACACCCTATATAGTCACACCTCTCCCATTATTGTGCAACCGACTTAAATATAGTAAAAAACCTCATAATAGTCACAAATCACTTATAATTACTATCACTATAAAATTTAATTTTTTTTTATCAATTTTATTAATAATAAATCTTCATTATAATAACCAATTTTAACTAATACAGATTATAAAATCTGATTGGTCAATCTTTATATTTGTGTATATTTAAGATTTTTCATTAAAAATTTCAATTGGGATAAAACAATACCAGAATGTTCATTTTGATAAAACGATTCTAATGAACCCAAGACATGTTTAAAAATTGATTAAACATCTGAAGTAAAAAATCCTTAATGATCTTGGAATTCTGTATGATTTGAACGATTTTAGACTTATTAGAATTGTCTTATTGAGCAAACACTGGTTATTAATTATTTTATCCAAATTGGGTTACGGATCAAAAATTTTTTACTGTCAAATATTTTAAAATTTTCAATAGTAAATTTCAAATATATACAAATATTTTACAACTATATATTATATTAAACATTTATTTCCTGTGATTACTTGATCATTATAAAGTATTTTATTTATAGTATTTTTTTTAATTCAAAAATACTAGCTATTTTTGAAATTATTTATTGTCAATTTTTAAAATAATATATTTTTATTGAATATTTCACCTGTTCTTTATTTCATGCTATCTGAATTTTTAATCCTAAATTTATTAAACCAGAAAAAATTGAGTGATGTAATATTTGGCAATATTCAATTATTCAAAAATTAAATAATTCTTTAGACGATTTAATTCATAAATGGGTATTTATTGTAGATCTGAATTTGATGATATTAATAAAAATAAATTGGATATATATTGGAATAATCTAGCAATCCATTTGTCTATTCTTTTTCAAATTGCACCCAATTGTATTTGGTTCTATATATTACTTTTGTATCTAGTTAAGCATAGCTTTTCTTTATATACTGTAAAACTGCTGAATACAAAACCCAGGTCTCTTTTATTCCACCAAAAAAATTAAGAGTAATCTTATCCTAAACCTGGGGTTTACACTAATAACCTAGACCACAAAGAGGTCTACATTAAGACAATTAATTTAATCCTAGACCTATATCTAGCCAATCAAATGTAATCACATAAATATGTGACCCATCACCATGCCGACCCCACGACAGCCAATCAAATTTGGTCACATGACCAATAGTTCAATCAAAAAAATTTAAGTTTTTTTAGCTCGGATCTAATCAAAAACGAATTACCAAATTTTTATTATTAAAGTTTTAATTTATTATTCATTAATTACAACATAATAATGTAATAATATAGTAGTAATAATACATATAATAATCCTATGTGCAATTTCACAAAAAAAAAATCTTTTCACATTCAAAACTAAGTATTTCATGGCACTAATAAATGCTTTAGTCAATGCTGCTTTCTTGATGAATTCAAAACCTACATGAACATAAAGAAAAAATAAATGAAAAAGAAAGAGAAAAAAAACTTATTTCAATACTGAAGTGCCGATCTTAATGTTGATTTTATATTTAGGCAAAACTTACAAAAAGAAAAAAAGGTTATTAGCGAAGTAATTAACTAACAAACAAAAAAAAAAGAAAAATAAATCTTATAAATCCAAGACTAAAGTGTCTTTTTCTGGTGCTGATTCCAATGACAGCATCGAAATAGTAAAAGCCTAAAATCATCAACAAAACTAAAACGATGAAAGCACAAATGACAGTACTGAAATAGCAAAAGCTTGAAATCACCAACAACACCAAAATGACTTATATAAATCTTATTTTAGCAAAAAAAAGAAGAATTAATCCAAGTGGAAAGGGTGTGGCGACTTAGAGAAGTTGTTAAGTTGTCGCCTCCCAAGTAACAGGTCTAGAGTTCAATCCCACTAGAGACAGTTTAGAAAAATAGGCCTGTGTACCAGTAACATTTATTCAACTATCGGTTAAGTACATTACCTATAGTCCTTGGTTACCATCTTGAATAGGAGCTTTTGGGAGAAGTGGTATCTTGTGATACAGACAAATCCAAGGAACTGGAATAATTACATCAGCAAAAATATATATGCGTAAACTTGCGCAAGTTTTTACGGTATGTAAAAAAATCGTAAACTTACGTAAAATTTAGTGTAATACTACGTAAGTCTTACGATGTATAAGAAAATCGTAAATTTACACATAAAAATTTTATATGAATTTACGATTTTCTTATGCACTATAAAACTTGCATAGTTTTATACTAAACCTTTTATGTAAGTTTATGATTTTCTTATATATTGTAAAAACTTGCGAAAGTTTACGCTAAATTTTTTACAATTTTTTTATGAACTGTAAGAAATCGTAAATTTACACTAAATTTTTTACATAAATATTCGAACCCTTTCGAAATATTTTAGGACCAGAAAACAAGCTGGATCAATAGATTTGTAACCTGGATCGCGCATTAAACTAATTTTTCGAAATAGTTCGAAATAGTTTGATGAAGTTCAAATTCTGTACTACAAGATCAGATTAGATCTTTTGTTTATAATTAGATCTTCTATTTTGTTTTTTT
>QKWP01001799.1:37864-88421 GCA_003550325.1 Gigaspora rosea | reverse complement strand
GCTAGTTTTTTGTATATAGTAATAGAATTAGATGCGACGATGTGCGAAAGTAGTTTAAAATATTTGTAATAATGTAAAAATAATACGTAATATATAATAAAGTATGTAATATTAATTAAAAATATATATTTAATAAATATAAAGTATAATATATAATAATAATAAATAAAAAATAAAAATTTTATAATAAATTGCGAAACCGTGCGAAATATTGCGAAACTCTGTAAAAAAGCATGATTATGTGAATATGTATATCATTTATTTATTTTAAAAAATTTTGAAAATTTGTGAAAATTTGCAAATGTTGCGAAACAATGCGAAAACATCACAAAATATGCGAAAATATTACTCCTGCAATCCTGCAACCCCCAAAGAGGCATTTTTTTTATTTCGCATTGTATTATAAGATTTTTGAAATATTACGGCAATAACTTACGTAAGATTACATATATATCTGCTATAGCGTAAACTTACATAATTATTACTTCTATGTAATACTCCGAACTAATCGTAAAATTTTCACAAGTTTACACTCATGTAAAAACTTGCGGAGGTTTACGCATATTTTTTTTTGCTGATGTAAAACCCATTTGGCAAGACCCGAGTAAGGAGATAGTGAAGATTTTTGACAATACTGCGAATACCAGAATTTGAGACCGAAGAACTAGACAAACACCCCGGGGCAAGCAGGGCTAGGGATGGTAAAGTTAGTCTAAGTCCGGTCTTGGTCCTAAGACCTTTAAGTCCTACACTATAAACCTGTTAATCTAGGTCTTGTACAATAAGTCCTAAGACCTAGGTTAACCAGGTCTTGTCCAAGACTAGGTTCAAAGTTAGGTCCTAATCACAGTTACAAACCGGTTTATACTTATCATTTAATGCAAAATTATGATGTTTGTAAAAAATAACGGAAATACTATCTGCTATTAAATTACCTAATAACTTAAACTTATCCAATACCCTACTATGATCGGGACTATCAAATAACTATATATTAACTAATATAGATAGTGTAGGCGGCATGTTAAATGCTTTTGCTAACGCATAGAGGGTAAAACTAAAGTGTAGTAGTGGCTCCCATTACCGAAGAGATTTTAATTATGCCACGATGGGACATGTATGATCTACATCACTTGGTAAACACTGATTGGTTGGTACGTATATATGAAATTAATAATTTCGCGCATTTATTAAATGTAATTTAACTTAGTTCAAATTTATTAAATTTTCTCACAAAAATAACCAGACTTTGCTTAGATTTAATCTAATTAGAATTACAGAGTTTTTAAAATGGGGAAGTAAGAAAATATTTAATTTTTATTTAAATTTTAACTTACTAATCTTCACAATTCATTTTCAATCCAACTTTTAGCACATAAAGATGCTCTTGAAGTTTCTGGATCAAGACGGCTTCGAGTACGTGATAAGGTATTTGTTGCGACCGAAAAAGCCTGCTCGCAAGCTACGCTAGTAGCTTGAATTGACAAATAATCACTTGACATACGTGCTAATGCTGGAAATTCTTTTTCGTGTGCTTTCCACCATAATAATGGTGCAACATTCTCATCACAAGGCAAAACCAGGTATCGCTCTAATTCATTAGCAGTGGTTCGATTCGTTTTATAACCCGATTCTAAACGACGTCGTTTAAGTCCTTTAAAGTAATCACGTGTTGTACTAACATCGTCTTTATTAATATGCAGGTTGTAAGCTTGCTTATCGGTTAATGTAGTATGATACTGATTAAAAACTTCTCTGGCTTTATTAACTGCATCGGTAGTTTCTTGTCCTATTTCAAAGAGCGATAATTTGGTTCGTGGGTCAAGAATTGATGCAACAGTAGTATTGTCATCAATTATATGTTTATATTGGTCAATTTTTCATTAATAGACGCAGCTAACATATACTGGCCAAATTCACTATCTTCCACATATCTTTCAAGATATTCTTGAATGCCACTAAATAAGAATCGAACATCCACGATTGTTGGATATGACGTTGCAGACAGTAATTTTGTAGCTCTTTCCAACGGTTCCATTAAGATAAGTATTTCCTATTTAAATTAATATAAATAAATATTACTATGCAAAATTAATTAACTATTTTTCACAGCTTAACTAGATCAAAATTGGGAAACTTCTAAACCTTGATTTTTGTCCACGCATCTGGTATAGGCATTAAATTTTGAATCTCATCGTGATTAACAGCTAGCATTCTTAATGCAGGTTGCATTCGTGATTTTTTATTCAACATATAGTATGTACTATTCTATCGAGTCATGATATCTAATTCCAGTTTTAGGTAGTCTTTTTTTTGCATTTTACATATCTCCTTTAATTCATCACATAAGACCGTTGACCCTTTAATCTTTGACATTAACGTGCGAATATTAACAACTTCTTGATCAACAATTTCTATGGGCATTGCATCTGTAGTGATGAAAAGTTTGGTGATCCAATTCTGCCTGTAAATTATTTGCTAAGATACGTCTACAAACCAATATTGCCGACTCATTATCAGTGGTAAGTGCCTATATTTTATTTATTAGATTGAATTCTATAAGGACATTATTAATTTCTCTTGCTATATTTGCTCCTATATATTGGCAGAAGTTACGAACTACGAACTATACTGAACTTGCACAAAATTTCATGAAAAATTATAGTACCATATTTTCGCGGAATAACGCACAGGCATGGTTTTGAATTTTGGACTAAATTAAGCTTAATTTATCCAAAATTCGAAACTATGCCCGTGCATTATTCCGCGAAAACATAATTTTACAACTTTACCTGTATACCATGTAGTAAAGGGAACGATATCCAACAAAAACTAATGAAACTTCCATTGCTGATCTATATAATGAATCATGATACCAAGAAAAGCATCATTATTAATGGTTGACATCCACATATCTAAAGTCAGGGAAGCTTTTTCTAGAATTTTGTGCAAAATATCAGCTATTTTTGTCCTTTGCTCATTAAAATAGCTAATAACTATATTCTTAACCTGATGATGTTCAGGGATTTTGTAGCGCGGGTCAAGTATATTTATTAATTCAAGAAATTTGTTGTTTTCAACGACACAAAATGGTTGTTGATCTACAATAATCCAAGTGATTAAAGCTAGATCGCGTTCTTTTTTTTGTGCTTCAGGCCATGGATTATGCATGGCAAAAGGTACCTTTGTTTGATAGTATTTAATTTTTGGAACGATAATATTATATTGACTACTCAAGTGCCTCTCTAATCTTGAATTACCACTCTTTGGTGAAAATTTTTGACCACATTTATCGCAAATAGGAATATCAGGATAGGTAGGATTGAAACTAAAATATAGCCACAAAGGTGATGGTTTTCTTGTGTTCTTGCTTGAATTAGTTGATATATTTTCTTCAGATATCTGGGTTAATTGATCATCTAATATTGAATTAGTTGATGTATTTTCTTCAAACGTCCGGTTATATAATTCTTCGTATTGGTTATAATATTCGGCGTTTTCATCACTTTCAATATCCATTTTTTTTTTTGTAATCTTTGTTTTTTTTTGTAATCTTTGATTTAATCGATTATATCAATTTATATCGATTTATAATTTATATTATAAAAAAAAAAAAAAGGGTATTTCATGAGTTACAAAGTATGCGATTATTTATTTTTACTTTACATTTTATTTTTTTTATTTTATTTATCTTTTAATTGAGTAATGATATCTTTTTCATAGCTCCTTTTTAGGCTTTTTATCTAAGCATCATCAAAAAAAATGCTCTCATTACGAATCTAAAGTAAGTATGAATACACGTTAATTAATCCTTTTTTAATTGTATTCCATATTTATAAAACTTTTTTTTTAATATAGTGTAATTTAGTAACGGGAAGTTGATTGAAGTCAGCATCATTATTAATTTAACGGGAAGTTGATTTAAGTCAGGCATTACAAATATTACAGAAAATAACTTGTTTAAAATTTTTTTTTCTCGAGCTATCAGTTATTAGTGATTCGAATGATTTAATCAAGCAGGACCCGGACAATTATATATAATGTGGTATGCAATCCAATTATAAGATTTGAAAAAATCTACCCNGTTTCTCAAATTCAAATCAAATCAAATATTGGATCAATTTGAATTTGATCAAATCAAATTGACCCTGATTTGAATTTGATTTGATTCAAATATTTGAATTTGAATTTGATTTGAATTTGAATTTTTAATAGTAATTTTCAAATCAAATCAAATATTTGTCAAATCAAATCAAATTTGGCCATATTTGAATTTGATCAAATCAAATATAGTCAAATTTGAATTTGATCAAATATTTGATTCAAATATTTGACGATCAAATCAAATTGCGGAACCCTATTCAATATATAGTACATACTATTCCATCTAGTCATGATATCTAATTCCGGTTTTAGGTAATCTAATTTTTGCATTTTACATAGCTTCTTTAATTCATCACATAAGACCGTTGACCCTTTAATCTTTGACATTAATGTGTTAATATTAACAACTTCTTGATTAACAATTTCTAGTTCATGATGCATGGCTAAATTTAAAATATGGGCACTGTATCTGTAGTGATAAAAGGTTTGGTGATCCAATTCTGCCTGCAAATTATTTGCTAAAATACGTCCACAAACCAATATTGCCAACTCATTATCAGTAATAAGTGCCAATATTTTATTTATTAGATTGAATTCTGAAAGAACATTATTAATTCTCTTGCTATATTTGCTCCTATATATTGGCAGAAGTTATGAACTACGAACTATACTAAACTTGTACAAAATTTCATAAAAAATTATAGTACCATATTTTCACAAAATAACGCACAGGGCATATTTTTGAATTTTGAACTAAATTAAACTTAATTTAGTCCAAAATTCAAAACCATGCCTGTGCATTATTTTGTGAAAATATATAATTTTACAACTTTACCTGTATGCTGTGTAGTAAAAAGAACGATATCCAACAAAAACTGATGAAACTTCTATTGCTGATCTATATAATGAATCGTGATGCCAAGAAAAGCATTATTATTAATGGCTAATATTCACAAGTTATTCACATATCTGAAGTCAGAGAAGCTTTTTCTGGGATTTTGTGCAAAATATTAGCTATTTTTGTCCTTTGCTCATTAAAATAGCTAACAACCATATTCTTAACCTGATGACGTTCAGGGATTTTGTAGCATGGGTCAAGTATATTTATTAATTCAAAAAATTTGTTGTTTTCAATGACACAAAATGGTTGTTGATCTATGATGATTAAAGCTAGATCGCGTTTTTTTTTGTACTTCAGGCCATGAATTATGCATGTCAAAAGGTAATTTTGTTTGATAGCATTTAATTTTTGGAATGATAATATTATGTTGACTACTCAAGTGCCCCTCTAAACTTGAATTACTACTCTTAGGTGAAATTTTTGACCACATTGATCGCAAATGGAAATATTACGATGGGTAGGATTGAAACTAAAATATAGCCACAAAGGTGATGGTTTTCTTGTGTTCTTGCTTGAATTAGTTGATGTATATTCTTTAAATGTCTGGGTTAATTGATCATCTAATATTGAATTAGTTGATGTATTTCCTTCAGACGTCTAGTCATATAATTCTTCATATTGTTTATAATATTTGGCATTTTCATTACTTTTAATATCCATTTTTTTTTCGTAATCTTTGTTTTTTTTTTTTTTTATTTTTTTTTTTTTTTTTTTTTTTTTTTTTTTTTTATATGGTGTAATTTAGTAATGGAAAGTTGATTGAAGTCAGCATCATTATTAATTTAATGGAAAGTTGATTTAAGTCAGGCTACCAAAATATTAATTTTTTTTAAAAAATTTACCTCATTTCATACATACCAGATTAAATATAATTGTCCGGGGTTCTAATCGAGCTATATTACCGTCTAAGCGCAAATCCATATATCATTGATTGGGGATATTTATGTGCATTGATATCTTTGATAGCACAGATATTTTTAATGAGCTTGATTTTTAAAATAATGCACTTATATGATATGTATGTATATACGTATGTATGTATAGTTGCTGTCCCAAACTATAAAATGCCCATTCAAATCCTGTGAAAAATTTTTAGAATAATTATTGGGCGAATAGATCGTGATCTAGAGATTGTACCCGTTGGGAAAACCTCTACCCGGTTACTATTAAATTACCTGGATATCCGGATAAATTACTATTTCACACAATTGCAAATTCTACCCGGATACAATCACTATCATAACTTATATTAAATAAAAGCTTCTGTTATTAATATAAATGCAAAAATAAATACTATAAAATACTAAATTTATTAGCATTAAAGAATATAATGTTTAGAGAAGCAATCCATCATCTGTTTTTGGCCAAAAACAGATAATAGATCACATCTCTAAAAGGACTAAAAAATAAAACAAAACGGGCAATGAATTTGTCTTCGATAGACAATATTCATATCTGTTTGTCGGCTATCAGATAAACAGGATATTACTCAAGAATTTTATTTTTTTGGCATTATCTATATTGGAACCTATCAAAGACCTATGGACCCGGGTCCTAAAATTTGGACCTGGTTTTTGTAAATTAGGTCCTAAGACCGGGTTCCAAGGTCCTGGTCCCGAAGACTTTACCATTCCTATTTACAGCAGTAATGAGAATACAACTAGCCACACGTACACTTTTTGGGTATCTAATTTAAGTGGTCCGCCCTAAGATTCCACACTAGTTGCCATACCTGCAACCCACTACGGGAATTGACTATTTTAAATCCTCTGATTATCCGCTAAGCCCATCTATCCCCTAATACTTAACCTCTGATATTACCCGGCATGACACCTCTTTTTAGGGAATTCCCAGGAATGACCTGCCGCACTATGCCAAACAAACCAGTTGACATAGAATTTTACCAGTACGATACATGTTCCACACAATTAATCGTACAGTTTCTTTTAGCGATTGATGCTACGGCTTTACCCATATACTCGCAGTCCGGATTTCCATAAACTGCTGATATCGGCTACTACAACCCTCGTAAGGTTCGTTTTCTGGCCCGGCACCCACCTCTTCCGGTAGCACCATCATAGCCGTCCATCTACCTCCTTACTCGGGATTTGCCAAGGGGTTTCTGTTTTTCCGGTTTCCTGGATTTGTTGATGTAATGATATACCAATTCACTCAAAAGCTTCCATTCAAGATGGTGAAACCAAGATTACAGGTATTTTTACCCAACCGATTTTGAGCCACAGTTACCATAACATAGGCCTATTTTTCAAAACGTCGCCAGTGGGATTCGAACTTTTAACCTGCCGCTTAGGGGAGTGACAACCTGGCAACTTCTCTAAGTCGCCACACCCTTATATAATCTGTATTTATTATTAAAAAGAAAATAAAAATAATAGTCTATTTCTGAAAATTTAATTTAAAATGTATTTATATAATGTTTCTGATTTTAGTGTAACTGTATTGCAGGGTTGTGAATAGACAATAGACAAGCCAATAGACCCAATAGATAGTTTAATAGTCCAATGATGTCTAATTAAGTTATTAGACAAAAGACAAATTACTATATAATTTAAAACTATCCGATTGGTTAATTTTAGATGCTAATTGTCCAGAGCAAAGTGAAGGACCTTTAGTTTCTAAATATCATGATACAAAAGTTACTTTCTTGATGCATCACATATTAAAATATTAAAAATACAACTTTGCACTTTCCATCTGTCCACTCACATGATTTTTAAATTATTTTTAATTGGCAATTTATGACATTGATAATAACTTTTAATTCACTAGTCTGTTTTGGATGATTTAACTATAAAAATATTCATCTCGATGAGATGATTCCAACAAGGTCAAAATTGTTAATATCCAATCACAGAATCCCAAAATCATTCATTACTAAGTAAATTTCTTTACTATTGAATAATTTTAATTCACCAAGCTGTTTTAAATGATTTAACTACCAAAATGTTCATTTCAGTGAGATTATTCTAACAAGCCCAAAATTGTTAAATTCCAATCACAGGATCCAAAGATCAATAAAGATTTATTAATCATTTAATCAAATTGATTTTTATATAAAATCAATTTGATTAAATGATTAATAAATCTTTATCGATCTTTGGATCCTGTGATTGAAATTAACAATTTTGGGCTTGTTAGAATCATCTCACTGAAACAAACATTTTGGTAGTTAAATCATCCAAAATAGCACAGTGGATCAAAAGTTATTCAATAGTAAAGAAATTTACTTAGTGATAAATGATCTTGGGATCCTGTGATTGGATTTTAATAATTTTTTGCTTGTTAGAATCATCTTATCGAGACGAACATTTTGATAATTAAATCATCCAAAATGAACTGATGGATCAAAAGTTATTATTAATTCTATAAATTAAAACATACATAAAATTTATAGTACAAGAAATAAAATTGAGTTTTAGATACTATATATTTCCAAAAATAAGCTACTCCAAAAATAAGCTACCCCCTGATTTTTTTAAAAATCACAAAAAACACATTAGTAGTTGCTACATATAAAACTTTTTTTACTAAGTAAACTTCAAAAGTTTAATTAAGTAAAGTTGTTCAGCGCATCAAAATACACCTATAGTAAAAATTTGGCATCATTTGGACAACTTTTTATTAGTACGTTTTTCAATTTTTTCAAAAATGTCTATATGTTAAAAATAAGCTATCCCATGTTTTTTCGTATAATTTTTGGCCCAAAAAAGGTAGCTTATTTTCAGGAATATACAGTAACAATGTGGGGTGCCCAAAGAGGCGCCATTGATCCACAAACTTGATTAAATAAACTTTTACCCAGAGTGGGAACTTTGATATAAAAAAAAAAATCAATGCTATGCTTTTATTTAGTAAATAGCAAACTTTTTTTAATTATTATATTTATATAAATATTTAGCTCTGGACAAGCAATGCTATGCATTTACTAGTATATAAAAAACTATTAGTTTAAGACCAATAGACATTAGCTAATAGAATTTTTAATAAACCATAAGACAATTAGACAATAATTTTTGATTAGACTATGTCTATTTATATCTCTGTATATTTTATAGCTATCCTAATTTATAATACTAATTGCTATTAAATTGAAAAATAAATTACAATCAGTTAAAATTATATTATAATAAAAACTATTTAATCAAAAATTTTGCTAATTATAATATATTATTATTAATTTAAACTCAATTAGTATTTAATCAATTGAAATAGCTTAATTAAGAACCTTTGATTAGTATTTATTTTATACCAATTTAAGCTATAAACAGTAGGCAATCAGTAATTAATAATATTGTCTAATCGAGTTTACTAAAACGCACCACTAGTGCCAACACCACAATGATTTTCACCAATTACATTTTTTAATGCAGTGTAATGTAAAGATCTTGTGTAACATAAATTTTTTGACATTTTGCTATTTTTTTTTCAAAATACCTTCTAACTCAAAATTTTATCTATGAAACCACCTTTTTTTAAAAAAAAAAAATTCCTTGTGAAATTTCACTATATACTATGCCTCACCCTAACTCCCACTTAACATTTATTAAATTCAATTTTTGTTGATTTTTTTTGTTTATTTTTTTATATTGATCTTCACGTTACACCACATATGTCCTATTTTGGATTATTTATATAAAATCACAGAATTTTAAACTCCAATAACTTAATAATAGATAATTTTTTAAAAAATTAAGGGTGTTATTTTGTAGTAAATTGATTTAGCTTTAAAATAGCAGCTCCTTTTTTTTATATATTTTCTGTATCATAAGCTATTAGCTTTTAAAAAACTACAGTAGCTATTTTTTGTCATCTCTAAGTATTCTGCAGTGTAGTAATTTTATATATTAAAAAAATTTACATTTAACATATTATATAACTAATATAATAAACATTTATTATCAAATTGTTTAACATTTTAACCTAACAAAAAGGCTTTAATACCACATTCACAATATCCTTCAGCCTAATTTTAGTCTTTAAAATACAAATTAATTATTACTATTTATAAATAATAAAAAAATAAAATAGATTTATTAGTCATATACATACAGGATTTCAAATTTTAGTATTATTAAGATTAATTTGAGCAGAATCATCTTGAGATAAATCTAAATAAACAAATATTATTATTTTTAACTAAAATAAAATAACAGAATTTTAATATATTAATTAAAAAAATACCTTTAATTGCCTCTAAAATTAATTTTGTACTAATAATTTTGCTTGTATACATTTCATCAGAATGCTTTGATATTGGCAATGATTTAATAACTTTATCTGCTTCTAAGAATTCATTGCCAGTGATCTTCTCAAGCAAATCATTAGCTATCTTATCAAGCCAACCATTTATTGTTTTATAAACTTCATAAGCACTAGGCCGGTTTTGTGGATCAGAGTTCATGCATTTCTCAGCCAATTCAATATAACATTTAGGAGTTCCAGGTGCAAACTCTGGTCGCAATCCTTTACAGATCTCTTTTCCAAGTTTAGTCTCACTAAATTCAAGTCCATCAAAAGGCCTTTGTCCAGTTGATACCTCTGACATAATAACTCCAAGACTATAAATATCAGCAGCTTCTGTAAACTTTTGACCTAATAAGACTTCTGGAGCAACATAAGGCATAACCCCATAAATATCTCCTACTGCACCTTCATACCATTTTATAGACAATCCTAGATCTGCGATATATGATGCTTGTCGGTCTTGCAAAATATTGCCACTATGAAAATCTGCATGAATATATCTTGCAACATTGTGAATAAGATGTAACTCATATGAACTATCTTTAATTATTTGCAATTTAGTCTGCCAGGTAAGTTCACTAAAATTTTTTCTTAAATAATTATTATTAGCATACTGAAATACCATCATGTATTCTTTTGTTCCTGTATTTTGAGTTATACCATATATTGCGAGCTTACTATAGCTTAATTTACATGTCATAAGACGTTTGAACTTGAATTTAAACAACAAATTAGTTCAAATAACTAAATATTAAATAAATTATTAAAACAATAAATTAACTTACTTCTTTTAAAAAATCATTATGGTTTTCCTTAGAACTGGCCAACGTCTTGAGTGCAACAATGCTGGATGGTTCACGCGCTCTTTTGTAAATATCATTATCAACGGCTTTAATTTTATCAACTTTTCGTATGCCATCCAACCAGGTTGCTGAATATACAGAGCCAAATCCTCCTTTACCGATTTCTTTAACTTCTGATAATCTATCAAATGGAATCCATTCAATCGCTTCTTCATATTTCCAGGCGCTAAGCTGAAATGTTTTCATGCATTCGTCAATATCCTTATTTCTACTTGTCCACCTTGTTGCTATGTCAGGGTCGCATGACAGACACCATGCAGGTTGAGTGTTATATTCATTACAATGTGCACATTTTTCATATTTAGATTCTCTATATAATATATATAATTGATTTATTTTGCATCTGCGGTTTTAAATTTTAGTTCGAATATAAATGATTTTTATATTTACCGACTAAATTAATACGAATGAAATGAATTGTACATAATGCAAAATAAATATTTATGAATTTGGTTTGTGAATTAAATGTTCTTTATACTCACTCACTGAATGAAATGATTAATGTGACAAAATGAATTGTGCGTAATGGTAAATAAGTATTTATGAACTTGTTTTGCGAACTTGTTTTGCTGTTTTTATGTAGTAAAATATTAATGTCCTTTATACTCACCGACTAAATTAATACGAATGAAATGAATTGTACGTAATGGTAAATAAGTATTTATGATCTTGTTTTGTGAACTTGTTTTGCTGTATTTATGTAGTAAAATTATTAAATGCTCTTTATACTCACACGCTGAATGAAATGAATTGTACGTAATGGTAAAAAGTACTTATGATCTTGTTATGCTTTTTTTATGTTGTAAAATTATTAAATGTTCTTTATACTCACTAACTGAATTAATGTGAATGAAATGAATTGTACGTAATGGTAAATAAGAATTTATGATCTTGTTTAGTGAGCTTGTTTTGCTGTTTTTATGTAGTAAAATTACTAATGTTCTTTATACTCACATGCTAAATTAAATAATTAATGCGAATGAAATGAATTTTACGTAATGGTAAATAAGATTTATGATCTTGTTTGTGAGTTTGTTATGCTGTTTTTATGTAGTAAAATTATTAAATGTTCTTATACTCACTTCCTGAATGAAATGATTGAGAATGAAATGAATTGCACGTGATGGTAAATGAGTATTTATGATCTTGTTTTGTGAACTTGTTTAGCTGTTTTTATGTAGTAAAATTATTAATGTTCTTTATACTCACTCACTGAATGAAATGATTAATGTGAACGAAATGAATTGTGCGTAATGTTAAATAAGTATTTATGAACTTGTTTTGTGAACTTGTTTTGCTGTTTTCATGTAGTAAAATTATTAAATGTTCTTTATACTCACTCACTGAATGAAATGATTAATGTGAACGAAATGAATTGTGCGTAATGTTAAATAAGTATTTATGAACTTGTTTTGTGAACTTGTTTTGCTGTTTTCATGTAGTAAAATTATTAAATGTTCTTTATACTCACGGGCTGAATGAATTGATTAATGCGAATGAAATGAGTACGTAATGGTAAATAAGTATTTATGATCTTGTTTTGTGAACTTGTTTCTGTTTTTATGAAAATTATTGAATGTTCTTTATACTCACGTGCTGAATGAAAATTAATGCGAATGAAATGAATTGTACGTAATGGTAAATAAGTATTTATGAACTTTTTTTATGAACTTGTTTTGCTGTTTTATGTAGTTAAATTATTAAATGCTCTTTATACTCACCCCCTAAATTAATGTGGATGAAATGAATTGTACGTAATGGTAATAAGTATTTATGTGAGCTTGTTTGCTGTTTTTATGTAGTAAAATTATTAAATGTTCTTTATACTCACTCGCTGAATGAAATGATTTGTACATAATAGTAAATAAGTATTTATGAACTTGTTTTGTGAACTTGTTTTGCTATTTTTATGTAGTAAAATTATTAAATGTTCTTTATACTCACGCGCTGAATGAAATGATTAATGCGAATGAAATGAATTGTACGTAATGGTAAATAAGTAATTATGAACTTGTTTTGTGAACTTGTTTAGCTTTTTTTATGTAGTAAAATTATTAAATGTTCTTTATACTCACGCGCTGAATGAAATGATTAATGCGAATGAAATGAATTGTACGTAATTGTAAATAAATCTTTATGATCTTATTTTGTGTGTAATAAAATTATTAAATGTTCTTTATACTCACGCGCTGAATGAAATGATTAATGCGAATGAAATGAGTACGTAATGTGATAAATAAGTAATTATGATCTTGCTTTGTGAACTTGTTTCTGTTTTTATGTAGTAAAATCTATTAAATGTTCTTTATACTCACACGCTGAATGAAATGATTAATGCGAATGAAATGAATTGTACGTAATGGTAAATAAATATTTATAATCTTGTTTTGTGAACTTGTTTTGCTGTTTTTTTTTGTAGTAAAGTTATTAAATGTTCTCTATACTCACCCACTAAATTAATGCAAATGAAATGAATTGTACGTAATGGTAAATAAGTAATTATGATCTTGTTTTGTAAACTTGTTTCTGTTTTTATGTAGTAAAATTATTAAATGTTCTTTATACTCACTCGCTGAATGAAATGATTTGTACGTAATGGTAAATAAGTATTTATGTTCTTGTGGATTTGTTTTGCTGTTTTTATGTAGTAAAATTATTAAATGTTCTTTATACTCACCGACTAAATTAATGCGAATGAAACAATTTGTACGTAATGGTAAATATTTATCTTCTTGTTTTGTGATGTTCTTATGTAGTAAAATTATTAAATGTTCTTTATACCCACCCACTAAATTGATGTGGATGAAATGATTAATACGAATGAAATGAATTGTACGTAATAAGTATTTATGATCTTGTTTTGTGAACTTGTTTTACTGTTTTTATGTAGTAAAATTATTAAATATTCTTTATACTCACCAACTAAATTAATGCGAATGAAATAATTCGTACGTAATGGTAAATAAGTATTTATGAACTTGTTTTCTGAACTTGTTTTGTTGTTTTTATGTAGTAAAATTATTAAATGTTTTTATACTCACCCACTAAATTAAAGTAGATTAAATGATTAAGGCGAATGAAATGAATTGTATAGTACGTAATGGCAAATAAGTATTTATGATCTTGTTTTGTGAACTTGTTTTTTGCTGTTTTTATGTAGTAAAATTATTAAATGCTCTTATACTCACGTGCTGAATGAAATGATTAATGTACGTAATGGTAAATAAATATTTATGATTTTGTTTGTGAACTTGTTTTACTGTTTTTATGTAGTAAAATTATTAGATGTTTTTATACTCACTCACTGAATGAAATGATTAATGCAAATGAAATTAATTGTACGTAATGGTAAATAAATTTAGGATTTTGTTTGTGAACTTGTTTTGCTGTTTTTATGTAGTAAAATTATTAAATGTTCTTTATATTCACAAGCTGAATGAAATGATTAATGCGAATGAAATGAATTGTTTTTATGTAGTAAAATTATTAAATGTTCTTTATACTCACCAACTAAATTAATGTGGACGAAATGATTAATGCAAATGAAATGAATTGTACGTAATGGTAAATAAGTATTTATGAACTTATTTTGTGAATTTGTTTTGCTGTTTTTATGTAGTAAACTATTAAATGTTCTTTATACTTACGGACTAAAATAACACAACCAATAAATACGTATTTATGAGCTTAAATTGCTGAAATAGATCAATAAATGTTCTTTATGTTTACTCCCTGATAATTAAAATTGTGTTAGATAGAATTCGTCTAAATCTTTTCCCACGCCAATTCCATAATAGTAACAAACGGCAGTTTTCCGAATTCCCATAGAATTACCTGCCTCAGCAGACTTCAGATAATATGTAAACGCTTCATGCTTATCGATTTCGACTCCAATTCCTAAATAATAACAATAACCAACTTGATACAATCCGTTAGAATTATTCAAGTCTGCCGATTTTTGGTAATATGCGAATGCTTTTTTTTCATTCTTTTCAACTCCTATTCCATATTCGTAACAATAACCAAGACAATTGATTCCTTCAATATGCCCCATATTAGCAGATTTTTCGAATTGAGCGAACGCTTTATATTCATCCATTTCAACGTTAATTCCGTAAAAATAAAAATATCCTAATTCATAAGTTTCATCAACAAATGGACTTTGTAGTTATAAGCTAGTAATTTAACGGTTGTAACTGATTAGGATAAATTCTAAATAAAAAGCATATTTTTAACGATGCATGAAATAAAATTTACACTCACTATCTGTTATTTAACAGATATAGTTGATTAGAGAGTAATTTGACAAAAAACATTAATTTTAATAAACGTTATGCACATACCGAAAATTAATTGAGCAAAGTCTATTTATTTAGTTTATGCCGTATAAATAAAATTAAAAAAATATTATTGCTTACTCCCTATTGATTCAACGAATATATAATTAATTAGAGAATATAAATACGCATAAAGCACAATAACTTTCTATTTACTTTTCAGTGATTTTTGCCAAAAGTTTTGATGCCCATTCATCATTTGTCTCAATTTTCAGTAATATGTTCACATCATTGAATGATTCTTTATATTTTTTCATGAGATAATAGGCTTCTGCTCGATATCTTAGTGCAAATTTGTTGTTTGGATCAATATTAAGCAATTTTGTTAGATCAATAATTGTTTCTTCATATCTTTCCATGATAAAATTAAATTTTACTCGAAATTTAAGAACAGAATCTTGTTTGATTTTCAGCAAATTTTCTAAATCTTCAAGTGTATACGTATTCGTCGTATTACTGCACATATTAAATGCTTCGATCCATTTTTCTTTCAATGATTCATCTACATCATCACTGGGTTCATTACCAAACAATTTTGTTAGATCAATAATTGCCTCCTTACATCTTCCCGTTAGATGATAGGCTTCTCCTCGATATCTTAGTGCAAATTTGCTGTTTGGTTCAATATCAAGCAATTTTGTCAGATCAATATTTGCTTTGTTATATCTTTCCATTAGATAATAGGCTTCACCTCGATATCTTAGTGCAAATTTGTTGTTTGGTTCAATATCAAGCAATTTTGTTAGATCAATAATTGCATCTTCATAACTTCCCATGATAAAATTAAATTTTCCCCGAAATTTAAGAGCAGTAATTTGATTGATTTTCAGCGAATTTTCTAAATCTTCAAGCGTATATGTATTCGTCGTATTAATGCACATATTAAATGCTTCGATAAACTTATTTTTCAATAATTCATCACCCATATCATCACTAGTTGTCTCTATTTACAAAGAATTACAGTATTAAATTACAGATCAAACAAAATACGCTTATAACTATTCAGCATTACCTGCAAATTTAAATTTTCTGCTACCGAAGTTTACTTCTATAGATCCACCTTGTGACCTCAATCCAACACAAGGATATAAGGTGCCTTTTAAATCTCGGAATGCAATACCTTTGAAATTTATTTTGTAAAATATTAAACTATACCGTGATATACATAATATAAAACGGAAAAACTATAAAGCTTTGAAATAACTACCTAGGTTTATACCATTTTTTGTATAGAATACAGTGTTATTTTTAAAATTTAAACAACACCCAATGGTATCGCCGGTAGAGAACGACGGTCCATAAGAGTTTCCGCTTCCTGAGTACCAAAAGTAACCATATTTTCTGTCATTGTGATAGCCCCAGGAACCATAATCCCGTCCTATGAAAACCCATGAATAAATATATGTTCAATATGACAAAAAAACAAAATAAAATTTTAATTACCAGGCATACTATTTAAATTAAACTCTTTTTCGCAAAATCCAATTCCAATCTTTCTTTTGAATAGAAAAATGTAAAGAACTATAAACAAATTTTTAACGAATTCATTTTATTTTATGAAAAAATATATTTCAGCATACTTATTTTTTCCTTCGTCTATTATGTCAACTTCAAAATAAAACAGCTTGCATTGCGGAGGAATTGGATGATTTGCCCGTATTGTAACTTTTCTACCCCTTTTGTACGAACCTATATATTTACAAAATTTTTGATAATTTGGAAAGCAGATAAAAATTTCATACGCATGAAATTTATTTGCCTATCACTAAGTCACACTAAGTCACACCTTCATAATTCACTCTAAGTCCGCTCGAATCTACGCTCAAACAAGAAGGTTTATCATCGAGATTCCATGCAGTTGGTAAATCCATGAATTACGTTAAGTGTTGGGTGAATTATGTTTAATTGATGACAATTTTTATCTCTTATGAGAAATTTTTATTACGAATTAAAATTTTAGTTTGATTTTTCTGATTTCAACAATGAGATAAATGCATTTAAAAGTTTAGATAATAAAATTTTATAAATCAACTTAGGTAAATTAAACAATAAAAGGGATTATCTATATATTGCAAAATTTTAATAAAGATTGTAAAGATTGGTTGTAAACTTAAAAATTTTTAATAGCGACAGTAACACGTTTTTAGTCGTTCTACCATTATTAATCTTTAAGAATTGTTTGTCAATATACTTGTATTTTCATTCGTACATCACATTAAAAACACAGCATTTCCTAAATTATTGACTTATACTGGCGAATAAGTGGCGTACATGCATACTAGTGAATAAGTTGCGTGCATGGCATATCTTATTGTGAGTAGGGATGTTTACGGTTCGACTCGACTCCAAAAGTCGAGTCATTATTAAAGTTCGGTCTTGGAACTCGACTCGTATTGCACATGCATCTTGTATATTAAATATAGTGCATACTTTGCGTACACACGAGTTCCAAGTCTGACTTGGGAACGAACTTTAATAATGACTCGACTTTTGGAGTCGAGTCGAACCGGACTGAACTTTTAACATCCTTAATTGTAAGAAACCCCGTTAATCATAGTAAGATATGTTTTATCTAGCATTAGATCATGTTTTATCTAGCGTTAGATCATGCTTGTAAACGCTTTATGCTTATCGATTTCGGCCCCAGTTCCTAAATAACAACAATATCCAACTTAGGGGATTATTCATATCTGCCGATTTTTGGTAATATGTGATACTTTTTTTTATTCTTTTCAACTCCTATTCGATATTCGTAACAATATTCAAGCAAATAATTTCCGTTTGAATCATTCGTATCTGCCAATTTTTGACAGCTATCGAAAATTCAATGATAATTTTTGTAATTTCTTCGTTTTCCATTTGGATTTAAAAATGTTTGGATATCACAATTTATTGATACCGTTTTTTATTTGTTTACTATACTTTGGTTTTAATACATCCTAAATTATACCGGCTGGTGTAGTTCTGCACCATTGAAGATGTTATTGGAAACTACTGTGCATAATTTCTGCATATTATATCTGTATGTACTTACGTACGTACAGTGCATTTAAAATAAATCCACCAATCAATATAAGACTTAGAAGATCGCATTCGAAAATATTACCAAAATCAAAAAATCTACCCATAAAATATACCTATCATACGTTTTTATTGTGCTTTTTAAGTTTTGTATCCAAAATTTTTTATTCAAAATTTCTTTTAGGTTAGAGGTATTTGGGTTAGGTTTAGAGTTTGGAAAGGTTTTTGAAAGCATAGAACATTTTTACCCACCATGCATTAGTAATAAAAGTTCTACTAAAACTGAAAACCTATTTTACTTATTTCATGTGCATATATTCAAACCGGCAAATAAACACGTGCCGCAGCACGTGTCAGCCAATTATTTGCCAATTGCCTGTTATCCGACAAATTACGATCATGATTGGGGAGTTGTCGGTTGAGTTTTAATTCGAGTAAACGTGATTTTTTCGTAACACATGAAAAAAATAACGGAAATCATAAGAGTTTGTCGGATAAATTTTTTATTCATTCATTTTTTAATTCAAAGTAAAAGAAAAAAACACGGAAGAAGCAAAGAAAATAATATAAATTTAATGTATATACGTATATATATATACATACTAAAATTCTTGTCATTTCTACTTTTGTTTCAAATTTACAAAATACTAGAAAAACTAATCAATAATTTTAGATAAAGTGCTAAATCTGAAAATTAAAAGCATTATATATTTAATGTCTTTTCGCTTTTTAAATAAATGAAAAAAGAGTTGAATCATCTTTTGCCATTTTTTAAAATTCCTTTTGAAGTTTAATTTAAATATAATTTATAAATTTTTAATTTTTTATTTACAGTTTATTTTACCAATATTTTAATAATAAAAACAAATGGTCTTTATTAAAATATTTAATTTATTGTAATAAATACAATATTTAAGAGATCGCACAGCAAAACACATAAGTTTTAGTCAAAGTAAGATATGCAGCAAAAGTCTTTGCAACTGCAACTATTTCAAGGAATTGACTTTTAGTATACATGTAGCTTCAATAAAATTTTCAGCCAATTTGGATCAATATTTTTGAGAAATTTTGCTTAAATATTTACATAAAAAAGAAATTATAATTTATTGAATCTTTTGCAATGGTTTATTTTATATTAGTTTAACGTTTGTTAGTATTGAAAATCCAAGGTTACCACTCCATTAAATAAACTTTTGCGAATGAATATTTAAAGACATATCAGCGGATTCATACATTCTAATTAATATAAGAACTCAGTTATAATTCCAGTCAAAATTGTGCCAAGTTTTAAATTATTTAATTCCAGAGCTGGTCAAGTGATCGATAATTTAACTGGAATTATCATATTTATTAGACTATGCGATATAATCGGAAGGAATATAATGCATAACTAATATTTATCTAAGCATCTCTTGCAAGTTTTTTAAAAGGAAAATTATATATAAGGGCTCGACAAATGAAAATAATTACATATAAGGACCAAAATGAAATAATTAAATACAAGAGCCAAATTTTTACGGTCAAGGGCCCAAATTTATCGTAATTAATTAAAGTGCAAATTTAAAATTTATAATTATATAAATGTAACTTCTAGTGTTACTTTTATTCAGTATTGCGTTTATTCTCTTAGCATCTTATGATTTAACTTTCTCTGTGAGTACAAATGAGTTTTAAATATCTTTGACTAACGTTTCATAACTAATTTTGGTGCAGGATAGACTTATTAGTTTAGAACTGAATGAGCATTATACAATATTGATAAATATCGTGCTTATTTAATTATTTTCACTTTGGGGCCTTTTAATCGATTAACTAAATCCACAGTCTTTTTTCGCAATAATTACATTTTTGGTGAGATGTTGTTCGACCGTTTATCAGGCTCAACAAGTTTTGTAAGGTTTAAACTAATTTCTTTTGAAGGGGTTTTTTCATGAACATGATACTATCGCTATTCAATTAACCGGATAATAATTAAGTCATAAAGTATTAAACCATTTTTTAACAGAAACAATCATGTTTAAGATCGTTAGTCCGTAAAATGGTTATATACAAAAGAATAATATTCCTTTACGTTTGTTTTTTTTTTGATTTTAACCTAGAGTACACTAGGACGCCGATGGCGAATTCCTTTATGTTTTAGTTGAAAACCAAATAAATTTTGAAGCTAAATCAATATGAAATACTTTATTATATTTGAGAGTTTCTTATACTCGGTGTTTTTTTTTTTTTTTTGTATCGAGTCTATTATATTGAATATATATATTATTTCAATTAAATAAGGGATTTTATTCTCATAGAGGGAATGCATATCCAATAACAATATTTCTATTCAGTATATAGTAATTTTGCAACATGGCCGAAGACGGTGAACAAAAAGTTATTCTTAATGTTGGTGGAATAAAGGCATGAAGGAATCTATATACATTTTTGAATTTTTTTTTTTTTGTTCATGATTAAATAAATAATTAAAACAATCTAGTACGAAACATATCGCTCGATGTTAACAAAATATCCAGAGACTTTACTTGGAACGATGTTTAGCTCAAGAAATGAAACGTTATTGCACCCAACCAACGGAAACGAATATTTTTTTGATCGTAATAGTGATACTTTATCGAAATGGAAAAATTAGATAAGAATTTAGTTTTTACTAGCTATATTGATATAACATTTTCCATATTCTAAATCAATTTTTCTTGAAAGTTATGAAGCAAAATAATCCTATGGTTAATGAATCAGAATTAATCGATTATTTTCAAATTCTGTTGTTATATGTAAATTAATTTATTGATTTGATTGAAAATATAGTTTTTGACCTTTTTGAAAAATTGCCAGAATCAGGGTTTCACATGAATGAGCTTATTTGTACGAATTTTGATTTTTTCAATAATTTAACCAAGAGTTCAAACGATTCGATGAAATAGAGAAGGATATGCTTAAAATTGGGTATAGAATTCTAAATGCATTTAAAAACCAGATAACGACTTTGAATTGTGTGCTTTCCAGGAGAAATCGACTTTGTTGGATAGTCCTTATGATCATTACATAATAAAAGTTAAACCTGCCGGATTCAATAAAGTGGCTAAATTATCACGTATGGTCACGAATGAGTAAAAATAAAGGATTGCTTTCAGTATAGGTGGATAGTATTCATAAAAAATGCGCGCAGCGGTGGGTTTTATGCGATTTAATAATTGGGCCATTATTACTTTTAATTTCTTGTTATTATTATATACTTTGCTTTTAGTATATACAAAAGTCTTAAAATTTTACCATGTGAAAATTGATCACGTATCACATAACAATGATAATAACATTTTTATTCAACACGTGCTGTTTTGACATAGTGGCAATTCATTTTATCATTATTGGTTTAAAAGAGTGCTAGAAAGCTAACCTTAAAAATAAGATCTAATAGATGATATTTAGCAGTAACTTTTTTATATACAAAAATTGGCTGATTGGCTAAAATACATACAATAAAGTATATGTTGATCAAATCTCTATGTTACGAGAGTTTATAATCTCTAATATCATAAAGCTTTGAAGTAAATTGCACATATTTTTTTTTCAGATACAAGTTGGCTTCATTTTTTACTGTAATTGCGTGAGCAATACAGTCAATTCTCTAAAGAGTGGATACTAATTATAAAATTTAACAAAGACAGTGTACACAAAAAGCAATTGATAAAGTTTATGAATCTCGGTACATCAATGAATCCTTCTGACTAATATTCTAGTCATGCAATTATAATTTACTTTATTTCTCCTTAGCAAATAAATGAACAACATAAAAACTAGGTTATTTCCTTTCACGTAAATTACAAAGTCGTGTTATAAGATTGTGTATTTGGTTTTTATCAATAAATAATACGCTTGATTCTTGTTAGCATCGGATTAGATAATTAGATTAATATCTGCGAGGGTTGATAACACAAAAATCATTATTTATATAGTCTAAATTCAACTTTTTTATGATATTAACGAAATTAATATTAACGAGAGTCAAATGCATTTTTTTTTTTATAATACGAATTACCCTGAACAGGTATAAATTTAAAGGAATTTAAGCAGCAAATAATGGTAAAAAATATTTTATAACAATATTTATTTAAAACTCATATATTCTCTATTGAATAAGATATCATAGTTTAACCCGATTTTATTTTACATTTTTAATAATAAAAAAGTTACTGAGACATATTTATCCGTTAAGAATAGTTTCTGCGAGAGAAAAACAAAGTAATAATTATCAAACAAATAAAAATAAATTCATGCAATAATCATAAATAATTTAAGCTTTGTCTCCATTAGGATGAAGAACCAAACGTATAAAAAAAATGGCCATGTTAATTCTGGTTTATTTCACAAATTTAAATATCATTTCTGTGTGCAACTAATTTACCTGGCCAGACATATAATAGAATCATTATTAGTGAGAAAAACGTAACAAGGTGCTACTTCTCTAAAAAAAATTTTTTTTCTCAAACACCTATCACTAAGTTTACAAAAAAAAAAAATAATCTGATTTATAAAATAATCTGTACCTGATGGTTGACCTCCTCGAACAAAAGGTTTTCTTTTCCAAACTGTTCCATCATTTCAGGAGAGTAACTTGCTTTGACTAAAGGGGTCCAAATCGGTCCTATGGATAAAGCATAATATATATTCATCAATAAACGCGGTATTGCAAGTTATATAGTATGAATAAACAACAAATAAACAATAAATTGTGGAATACCTGAAGCGACTGCGTTAACATGAACTCCTTTACAATTCAACTGAAGACTAAATAATCTATTATGACCAAAAAAATGTTAGGTATCGAAGAAAGAAGAAATTGACATTGTATAAAGAATAACGCCTATATATAAAATAATAACAGAAAATGTAAGATATATAAATTATATTTGGGATTAAATTATCGATAAGATACCTTTGTGATGGAGCAATCAATCAACAAAGGATGATCTTTATAAGGACCACTGAGGATGTGTTGATGATGGTAGTTAGGATTTATACCTTTCAGAAAAAGCGCATAATTTTTAACTAGTTAATGCATACCAGATACCTTCCTTTCTTCATGTGCTTAATTGTGTAGTTAGAAAGAAAAATCATTCCATAAAGATTTGACCTTTGAAGTATTTGAATAATGTTAATGTAAATCAAAATACAAAAAAAAAAAGAAGAAAAAAAAAAAAAAATACAAATAAAAAAAATTTCACATACTTAAAAAGTTCTATCGAGTTGCTCTGCACTAAGATCTTAAAAAATCCAAATACTGTTCTGAAGTATTATTCACTAACACATCAATTCTGCTCCATTTCTTAACCACAGTATCAATGACTTGAATCGCATTTTTTTCATATCCAATATCCTTACAAATCAATTCTACCTTCGTGGATAATGGTTTCTCAATCCTTCATTTAATTTCTTGTGCGTCTTTTTCTTCACGTGGTAAATATACAATTGCTATTTCCTCACAACCCTCGAGTGCGAATAAAGCAGCCACCGATCGACCAATGCCAGAATCACCTCTAGTAATAATAGCAATTTTAGATTTTAACTTTCCACTGGCTTTATATTCTTCGAGATAGTAGGTAAATGACGGATGAGAGTTGGTTTTATTTCATATTACACACCTTTTGAAATTTTTAAATATATATTTTTTTTTAACACGTTTAAAAATTTTGAAAATTATTTAAATGGCTAAATGATATACAAACCGAGTTGTTCTTGAACCTCTTGATTCGGAATAGACGAAGCATCTGAAAGGTTTTTAGGCAATTCTTTCTTTGAACACATTGTGTAAATTTGAAAAAATATGTAAATGGTTATATCCTCCTGCGATTTCCTTCTGCAATTTCTTTTATATTTGTCACAGTTTCTATTTATTAACTTTACATTTTAGATCATCATTACAATTAAACACATTTCCATTCAAAAGATCATCATATCTGAAAGTAGTCATTTTAACATAACGGTAATAACATTTTATTCTAGCCCATATAGCATAGACGTTATTATAGTATAAAATTGTACAGTCCGTTATGGCCGCTAATTGTTTTTGTGTAACTGTCAGAATATATCTATGCAATTTTACTAACAATCAATTTACCGACAAGTTTATTTCACCAGCAAGTTTTTTTAAAAAATTTACTAAACTTGCGGACAACGATGCAATTTAATTGGACAATCTGGTGACAATAATATTCCTTTTAAGAGAAAATATAATTCTTTTACGTACGGTCATGCTCTCGTAGCCCGGTGGCCGTGGCAGTATTCCCTGGTGTAAGACCTTAAGATCGCGGGTTCTATACCCGCAGGCGCCAACCGTCTTTTATAATTTTTAAATTTTAACTCGTGATCCGCCGATCAATGATACAAAAAAGGTATTTCGCAGATCGTACTGATCTGTTGATGATAGTATAGTATAGATTCTAAAAAAAAAAATTCTTCTAATTTTTGCTAGAGAATGAAGGTTCCAACATGTAATAATAATGATAATAATAATGATAATAATAATAATGATAATGATAATAATAATGATAATAATAACAATAATGATAATAATAATAATAATGATAATAATAATAATAATAGGAAAATTATATTTATAACACCATGTTATAATTAACACCCTATATTAAAATACTTTCAAAATTCTCAAATATCTCAAGATTTTACTAGAGTGACCCTGTTGTATTACTAACAAAAAAATGTTCCTCTTGCGATTTTTACTATAAACTCTAATTTTAATTTAATTTTAATTCTAATCCCTAACTCTAACTATAATCATAACCTAGTCTGCATTATAGCGTGTTATGTATAACACGGTGTTATGAATTTAATATTTCATAATAATAATAATAGTAATAGTAATAGTAATAATAATAATAATACGTACAATATTTTATTCTAAGTGTAAGGCCTAAGAATTAGGGCTCAGCCTAAAAAACGTCGCCGTTTTTCTAGTACAAATACATTTCCAACTATTAATAATGTATATAATTGAATCTCAAAAAAAAAAAAAATTTATGAATTTAATAAATTTTGTTTCATGAGAGTAATTTGGTTAAAAATTTTGAGTTCAATGTTCTTACGATAATAATTTTATAATTTCAATGGATTAATTTGTCGAAAAGTTTTTATATATGAATTCAATGTTTTCATAAAATTACACGTAATTTTGCAAAAATTTCAGTGTTTCACAAAGCTTAAAATTTATTTTCAACGTTTTTTTAACAATGTATTCATCATTATTATTATTATTATTTTTTTTTAATAATTTGTATGGCGTAATTTGCTTCGTCCAATCAGAAGTGGTGGGATTACATAAAATATTTAGTGGTATAATAATACATAAACAATCTTCCTAGTGATGCAAAACGACTTTATTGAGCTGTAAGTCGATTGCTTGTACGAATTAATTAACAGCTCGGCTTACTAACGGCTCAGATTGTTTTATGTAGAGCAGGTTTAGAACTTATAATAAAGTCCCAAATTAGTTGACAGAGACTAAATTTTATTTGTAGTTAACTAAAACCATAGCCGTGGCACTTGTTGGCTCGGCTAAAGAACGGCCCGGCTAAAGAACGGCCCCGCTAAAGAGCGGCTCGGCTAAAAGCGGCTCGGCTTCATTATAACATCCCAATAGCCGGGCGGAGCCAGCCGTTTATACCACTAATTTTTGAGCATGAATTTTGTCGTGCTTCATAACACAATGAAAAAAAAAAACAAACAAAAAATAAAATATCGTGTCTGCAATTATCTGCCAGTGAAAGTCACGTACGTATGTAAAGTACGTACGTACAGTACGTAAGCACGGAAGCAGATTTATTGGATAAAAATAGATGCGGACATAAACACAAATATGGTCAATTACTTTTTCCCATTGTATCTTACGTGCCGGGTTTATTATGTACAATTTAACATTGCTACGTATAAACTTAAACCCGAAATGATTTTTCTATTCTCACATTAAATTCATTTTAACATCTTGAGAAATTACAGTTTTTTTTTTTTTAAAATTTTTACATATGCAAATCATACTTGTTTGTAGCGAACTTTCATATAGTAAAGATTATTAACATTAATATTAATAGTATTCTCGACATAAGATGTAATACACACGTATGTATGAGATTTACATTTTGTATAAAATTAGCATTTAGCCTTTTTTAAAAAAATACTAAATTTATTATTATCATCAACGATATTATTGGTGTTTGTTTCAAAGTTGTATATAAAATTGGAAATGAATAGTAATATAATGAATTTAGAATTTGTTACATAAAATTTATTGTAAAAGTAATGCATTAAGATGTCACAAATAATTAATAAATTTTCGCTTAATTTAATAATATATATATATTTAACGGAGTCAAATAAAAAAAAAATTTCAATTTCTCTGTATCATTATCTGATATTATTATTATATATACAACTTTCGGTATGAGCGACCCTTTTAAAAAAGTTAGAAACTATTGTTTTACAACCTCTTTTACTTATTTAATTACGATCATCTATGTGACCATATTCATAGTTTTTGTTATACATGATTTTAGAGATATTGAAAATGCCTTTGGGACTAAAGGAATTAATGATTTCTTTCTGAAAGAAATAAATACAGTTATTCATATAGCTATTTATTTTTTATATTTTATATCTTTAGGAGGTGTGCTTTTATTACTTTTACCCTTCTTAGATAAATCGGTGCAAAAGGTTTATGAAAATTGGTCTCCTATAATTAGTTTTATAATCAATATTTCAGCTATTATTCTTTCTTCCTATGGTTATAAGAGACAAATCGTTGATGAAAAATATAACATATCTTCATCTCCATTCTTTCAAGCGATGATCATATTTTCAGTAGGACGGGCATCTCATAACATTCTCACACAAATTTTACATCGGTTTTCAATAAAAAGGTACGAAAAGGATCTGGAAAACCTTCGACAATCATCAAGTGTACCAATCAATTCTTATTCAATTTTTCAAGCGCATGATAATTCCTCTATAGAAAGTTCAGTAAATTTTCAGTGGATTTATAACCACAGCAGGATGTTTGCTAAAATAGAATTATTTAGAACCATTTATTATTTAATATTCCCAATTATCTCTTTGGCTCTCAATTTACAATCTATGAACAATGTAAATGGATATGCCGCACTACTCTTATTAAAAGGGATAATTAATTGTAATATATTTATTATTGCAAACTCTATTGTTTATATAATCAATATTAGCAACTTCTTTCATGGGTTATCTCTCTTCAAAACGAGTGGTGCCATTCAATTGGAATGATTCATAAAATAATTTTTAATATCATCTTTATTTTTTATAATAATTAGATATATAATTATATAGAATCATAGAATTCTTACATTTTTAGATTTAAATATTATCTAAATTAAAAATTCATATCATTAAGAACATTTCAAGTATTATTACATACAATCCGTTCAACTTAATTATAAAAAAAAAAATAAACGATAAACCTACCAATTTAACTAGAATGCTACGCACTTTCAGCTCAAGTGTCTTAACTTCAAGTGTGGTATGTTTTTATTTCAGGCCACATATCTAGATAGAAAAATTTACAATTCCACCACCGTAATACGCGTAATACGTCGTAAGACATTTATAGTTGTTCGATTGAATGTATTCTAAAATACGTTGATCCCTTTTCAATATTACAGTATTTAATGTTACTATAATTACATCAAATGTAATGCGTAAACAAAGTCTAGATACTCATTTATTTAAAATTACCAAAATTTAGAAAAAAATATTATTGATAAAATGCTTTAATTTATTCAGAATCTTCAGAAGATCCATAATTTTCCATCAAAGAACCCAGAGGGTTGCTACTTTCGACTTCGACTTTTTTCTTTTTAATTATAATTCCAAGTTCGGATCCTGTATTCTTTCGTTTACTACCCTCTATAGCTTTACTACCCTCTATAGCTTTACCTTTACCTTTATTGTCGCCAGCTGAACTTGTATTCTTAAATTTCGGTATAACAAATGATTTTGCTGATTCCGAAAGTAATTGCGAAAGTTCTGGTTCTTCACCAATAACTCTTTTAATCTTATCTCCATCAACCGTATTAAATATGGATCTTGCCAACTTTTCATCTTCTTCTTCTTCCTTTTCTTTTTCACTTTTCTCATCATTTTGATCAGATTCTAACATTTTATCTAATAAAGCATCTGAATCAACACGTTCATTTCTCGCATTTCTTGTTCTAATTTCATCTAATGCATCTAAAATATCCATTTCTCTTTTTGAATCAATCGTACGATTTTCTAATGCTTTCATTGGATTATTTTCCTCTTCTAATTCTTTTTGTAATTTTGATTCTTCTCCTGCTATCCGTTCCTCTCGCCAAGGTTCAAAATTTCTTGAAGCTCCATGTTCAGCAATATAATCCGTATTTCTAGGATCTGTTTTAAATGTAATTTCCGCTGAACATCTTGGACATTTTATGTAAAATCGAAAAATTTTAATAGAGAGATAAGTTTCCCCTTCAACTGTCTCTTTACGTGCGTTAAATTTTTTCCCTTTGTAAATGTATTCACCACATGTTTCACATCTCATAGCATATGGTGTCATAAGACGGACCTATTTAAAATTAAAAAATATATATTTATATAGTTATTTAACTTGTCAATATGGATTTTAATTATAATGGAAAAATTATCCTTAATTATATCTAATATAACTTTTGATGTTACCTTATGTTGCGCATCTTTAGCTTGTTTTCGTCTTGGAATCGCTAATAAATTATTTCAACGTTATAATTAGAACAATCCACTCGTTTAGGTTTTAGGTAATATAAAAAATATTTTGATATTGTGGTAAATAACTTACCAGCTATATAATAATTATCAAATAATTTCGGTTAGCATAATTAATGGTAACAACGAAAAAAAAAAAAAAAAGCGTTACTAACCCGGATCAAAATCTGGAGGAAAGTATTTATTTAAAACTTTGCTAGAAAAGTAATCAGTAATTTCGTGGTTAATTACAAATGTAAGTTATTAAAATAATAAGACTTTCATACATAGATCTTACCGTTCACTCATTTTCTAAGTTTACACTGTTCGGAATTTGTATGTTTTTTCAACATCCAAAAAAACTATTTATACTGTATTGTGCCCCGTAAGAATACTTACATGTGATTGGCTGATTGGATTACTGGGGTTACCGGGTAACTGGTGACTTAGGTAGCGTTCCTACAAAAATTGTAAAAAATTGTTCATTTGACCAATCAAATTTAGGTTCAGGTGTTAACATGATAGTCAAAGACAAATGTGTTTTGTTTTCTAAAGTAAAAAAATTACGCGTAAAATTAAAGCTCGATTTGCACTGGGGGTAAAATTTTTAATATGAATTTGAGTGATCGACATCCATATCATGCCCATTTTTAATGCAATGGTAAATCGCCATTTTCAGGGGTTTCTTAAAAGGAAACCGCACTCACAAGACTAGCTAGCTATACAATACAAATATATATAAAAAAATCCTGTAGTTGTCTGGAACAAACACATTTTTATTTTGAATATCCGCATTCTATATGAAACAATGGCAAATTCACAAACTCAATTAGATCTGTTAAAACGAATCAAGCTTCAAACAGAGAATGATGGTATGATTACACAAGTCAGAAAAGAACAAGTTGAACTTAAAGCTAGCTAGAATTGCAAATTGGAACAGAATGTAAGAATGTAGCAATGATTAAAAAAGAATGAGATTTAAGAAAAACTGTAAATTTCAGAATAAACACATTCAGATAGTTAAAAAAATTCTTAATGAAGAACTGATAATTGAGTATCGTCAAGCTTTTTTTGAAAGAATTGGAATTTGATGCCTTTTTTCAAAAATATCGAATTGCATTAGAAGTTCAAGGAAGTCAGCACCAGTTTCATAATGCTAGCTAGTATAAGGATGTTAAAAAATTCGAAGACAGTGATCGTATAAAGAGATGTACCCGTAAACTGCCGGATACAAGCCCCTATATATTAGACCCCATTTTTTACTAATTAATTTCTTTTTTTTACTAATTAATTTTTTTGGTGGAATGAAAGAGACCCGGCCTTGTATCCGGCAGTTTATGGATAATGGTATGATGAAATTCAAAAATCGTCATTCCCCAAAGAATACAAAAAAATAAGTGTTTCATCAATCAAGCATCCAAAATTTTCGACATATAATCATCTAAATTGCAAACAAATGTTGAATATATAATTCTCACATATATTTTTTTCGTTACCTCATCTATTAGCATATGTTAACATTAATATACAGTTTATACTTCAGCAAAAAACTTTATTGATATAAATATATACTATATATATTGCATTATTTGCGAATAAATAAAAATTTTCCATAATAAATCATAGACATCAACATGTTCATTGATATTATATCTTATTGTAAATATTGAAAATTTTTAATACAAACCCGTGCTATGTCGTAATATGTTTATTTTGCGAATTTAATCAATATATGATTGATATCATCCTGACTTAATTTTGGCGAAAAAACTTATCATAAAATGTGTGGATTTTATTACAGTGGAATTTCAGAATTTTTTTTTATCGTAGTACATGATGTATTCATATATAGTAGCAAATGTGACAGATAATAGATTTTAATTATGTAATATGAATCATATTATTAGAGTCAAAAAAATCTACAAGTCTATATTACTCATCATGTATTCATGTATTCACGATCCCGTATATATACATCTTCAAAACTTTCTCATTTTTTTATTTTATATAAACATTTTCTGCTTTTACTATTGAAAGAACAATTTTACCTAATGCACATGCTTAAACACGCACGAAAAATTTTACCTACTGTTAAACGGTTGGCTAGACAATATTCTAGTAAAGGTAGGGATTGGAACCGCCTAAAATTTTTCTTAATCGTTTAATCGTTTAACCATTTAATTTGACCGGCATTAAAATAATTCCGGCCCATAACCAACATAATTCTGCCCAGAACTATAGAGCAATTTTTAAACAGTTAAACAGTTCCAATCCCTAATAACAGTGTTGTAAATTTTATTAGAGGTGTAAATAACATGTTTTTTACTTTATAAATTAGATGATTCGGTTGCTCCGTCCTCTAGAGCAACTGCTATTTTTTTTTTCATAAGAACAGAAGCTACTTCGTTTTATGGTATTTGGAGTATGATCAACACTTCAATTAAGCGTTCAGCTGTGCTGATTAGTGAGGTACTGAAGAAGGTTTAATGATAATAACTAATAAGTACAAAATCACTAAATTTTAAACATCCTATTTAAATATAGGAACTTGATAAACTTGATAAAACGGTTGATAAACTTAATAAGAAGATTAAGAAACTTGATAAGAAGATTGATAAACTTGATAATAAGGTTGAGAAACTTGATATGAATATTAACTATATAAAAAGATACTCTAAAATTCAAGAAACAGTTCCTTAACAAAAGGTACCTCATAAATATGCTAGATTATTGATTGTAAACAAAAACAAAGCATTCAGATCATATATGAACTTTGTTGAAACAATGAAACATAAACTGCTTGTAAATTGGAACTTTAATATATATTACACCATTTGAATAAACTAAGCCAAAACATTGACCATTTTATTAATTTACTCAAATTAATGCCCTGTCCTTTATTCTTTGCATAATTAACTAGTATATATCATACTAATTCCTTAGGATGATCATATTGAATATCACAAGTATTTGTTCTTCAAAGGAGCAATAAAAAATGAAAGAAAGGATTTTATAATATTGGATGTATTATACAGGTAAAATCAAAATAACTATATAAATAATATTCATATAAAAATAAAAAATAGCAAGATCACTAGACCCTTCTTTATTTAATAAAATCGTTTCTAGGATAACAATATAACATACTAGATAAATGCACAGCATTGTATGTCCGGAGCCAATACAGTATTTAATTTATACACTATATATTATATTTAATACAGTATCAATACAGCAATATAAGTTGATTACATGTCTGTTATTGTTTTTGTCGATCAGTTGAATGTGATTGGTTGTATATTACATGATGCGGCTAAACAGACAAACATTTGCTGATCAAACCCTTTCGTAAAAATAGAGAGTCCTCCACTTCGCTCCGGATTAATAAATAAAATTTATATATTTTTATTATATAATAAAAAATACAATAAAAAAACATATGCCTCAAAGAGGCACTCTTGATAGATAAGGTTGGAGAGGTTTACATTTGATTAACTTATTCTGTTACTAACCAGGATTTATCTAGTCATTATCATTATTGTTTCTATCATATTCTTAGTTTTCTTTTGATATTTTTTTCAGATCTAATTATCTAAATATTAGTAAAATAAAAACTTATTCTGATAATTATATTTTAGCATGAATGTATTAGAACAGTTAGTTTGTATTGTTAGAACAGCTGGGTATCTTATTTTTCTTGTTTTTAAAGGTGGTAGTTTTTTATAACTGTTTATTTTATGTTTTTAAATATAAAAAAAACATTTTTATTAACTGTATTAAACTATAAATACATTATTTCAAAAATAAACTATGGATAAATAATTAAATAAAATTTATATGAACAAAAAATAACATTATTTTCTAACATATTTTATAGTAAAAACATGCTTATTTTTATACTTCATATTTATTAGATCTAAAACATGCTAGAAGAAAAAATACAAGCTTAATAAATATATTACTCAGATTACACTTCAACAAAGCAACACTAGGGCCCCGAAGAACTCTGATACAACTGAGATCTGAGTTTGTATAATATTAGCCAAATAGGTATATAAAAATAGGCCAAATTTTAAAATTTTACTATATAAAAATGCAATGTTTGATGAATTTCTATGCAAAATTTTCTTTTTTAATAATCTCTGAGTTATATCAGAGTTCTTCAGGGTCCTGCAATACCGATGTTATTTTAGTTATGGTGACCAAAAAAACCCATTTTTTAAGTTTAAGTAAACTTGTAGAGAGGATCGAAAAAGGTTAGAATCTCAATTTTTAGATTATTTGGTCAAAAACTCAGAGTTGTAGTTAAATTTGTTGTAAAAATGTTCATCAAAATTTTTTGTCTAAATATAAATATATTTGTCACATCGTTTTGGGTATGTTAGCGAAAAAAAAATAGCTTTTGTACTTTTAAATAAACTTGTAAGGATAATTGAGAAAAGTTAGAATTTTAAATTTTAGATTATTTGGTCAAGAGTTATGGTCAATTTTGTTGTGAAAACATTTGTTAAAATTTTGTAAATATATTTGTTACAATGTTTTGGGTAGAGCTACAAATCCAGGTCCGGTCTAGTTAGGTCTGGCCAAATCCAGACTCGAACCATAAATTTTGAAAATTTTGAACCCAGACTCAAATCTGAACCTAAAGTACTGAATCTAAACTGAACTCGAATATGATTAGGGTCGTGTTATTAATCACCTGATTATTTTTTATCAGAGGCCTACCCCTCGCTCTTTCTTAATATATGGGCTAGGTGCTGGGAAAAGGGACCAAATTGACAATTTTTTCGAAAGTAATTTTTTTTTATATAAATCAATTTAGAATGATATTAGGATCATTTTTTACTTAAAACACATAAGTTATTGTATTAATAAAATTTTGCAGTATAGCCATGTAAAGTTTGCATTTTTTTATAAGTTATTATAAGATTTACAATACAAAAATTGATTTTCCGAAACTTTTTTGTTTTGTCAATTTGTTCCTTTTCGCAGCACCTAGCCCATATATATAGTTAGGTTCTTATATATAATTTCAACTTTTTTTACCCCACCCTCTCTAAAAAATCATCTAATTTTTGTCATTCCCTTATAGATTTAGTCTGAATTCAGTTCGAAGTTCGTGAACCTGTTCAGGCACAGCATTAGGGTTCTATTCTATTATAAAAATCCCAACCCAGATTATCTGAGTAAACTCTGGGTAGTAAAAAATTCTACTACTAGTCACCTATAAGTGAGTAGCTTGGGTTACCCAAATAATATAAAAAAATTTATCTATGAGTAGTTATTCTAAAAAAAAAAAAAAGTAAAATTTTAAAAAAAAAGTAGGCTTAAAAAGAAGAGAAGCCAAATTAAAAATTGGCTTAAGAAAAAGAAAAACTTAAAAAAAAAATTAAAAAAAAACCAGTAACAATTTTTAATTTGTTACAATAATTTTTAATTTGTTGCAATAGTTCTTTTTTTTAGATTATCCCTAATCCTAAACAACTATTATTATTAATTTCACTAATTGAAAAATAATTTAGATAATTCTTGATATAATAGATTAATAATAATAATAAGCACAGTTCATATTTATTAATAATTGTTACAGCTGATGCTGAAAACGGCTGATACTGAAATTTTGACCTATTTTAATATGAAATTTTAAAATTTTTTTGGTGAGATTTTTTCGTTTTTGTCATAGGGTTAGGGTAAGGTTTGGGGTATATTTGATATTTAAAGAGTATTTGTAGATTTTAGCAGGACTTGTAGTTTCAAATCAAGATCCCAAATTTTAGTATCAGTTGTTTTCAGCATCAGCTGCAACAATAATTTTAATAATTTTAAATGGTTTTTTGAGTTTCACATGTTTTAATTTTTTTAATTATACTTGAATCATTTTATATATTATACTTGAACAGTCTTTTTTTTTAAAAAATCACTACTGAATATTAGATCTACCATTAAATGATAGGTTCAGTTTAACCATTTTTAATCAAGTTTATAGTATATAATTATTATAGTAGAACTTGAATCTATTATCTGTTTTCATATTAAATTTAACAGATATCTATCAAATTTTATTATTAAATTTAGTATAATAAGCAAGATGTAAAATAGTATCAAATAAAGATAGCAGTTATATAAGTACTGTATACCATATCCAGTGTTGGGCTCTGGACCAAAAGTCCGCTTTACTGGACTTATAAACTGAACTACTGGACTTATAAGTCCAGTGGACTATTAATAAGTCCAGTTCCAGTTCAATTTTACTGGACTTATAAGCGAGCCCAACACTGACCATATTCTATCATGAATAAGCACCCCTTTTTTTAAATTTTAAACTCAACAATCTTGCCAACTATCTAATCAAAACTTAATAAAAATTTATTTATTTAAATTTTATAAATCTGTAAAATTTAAATAAATAAATTTTTATTAAATTTAATTAAATAATTGTTAAGATTATTGAATTTAAAATTTCAAAAAAGAGGTGCTTATTCATGATAGGATATAGTATGTAAAAATCAAAATAGTTGAATCAAGCAACCATTCTAACAACTTTTTATAATTAGTGTAAATAATCATTCTAACAGCTTATTATGATTAGCATTAAATAATCATTCTAACAACTTTTAATAATTAGTGTTAAATAATCATTCTAATAGTTTTTTTATGATTAGTATTAAAAAATAATCATTCTAATAGCTTTTTCATCAGCAAAAAAATATGTATAAACCTTCGCAAGTTTTTATACGAGCATAAACTTGCGAAAAATTTATGATTAGTTCAGAGTATTACATAGGAGTAATAATTACATAAGTTTACACTATAGTATATTAGTAATTTATATATATGTAATCTTACATAAGTTATTGCCGTAATAGGACCCAGATATCTCTCATATAGATCATAACTGAATTTTGGCCAGTTTTGGTCCAATTTGCTAAAAATGACAAAATATATTTGCTTAAATAACTTTTGATCTAGTGATTAGAATTGAATAAACTTTTTTTGTTAGATGCGCTTCACTGAGAGCTTCATTTTAAAAAAAGTTTGTTCAAATTGGTCTACTGGATACCAAGATAATTAGCAAAAACTGTTTTTTGCTTTTCAAATTTTAGAGGTTTTTGCTGAAAAAAACAAGTATACCTCTATACTAAATGTCCAAGGTCCTGTCGTAATATTTCAAAAATCTTATGATCAATGCGAAATATTACAAAATAGATCAAATAAAAAAATGCCCCTTCAAGGGTTGCAGGATTGCAGGAGTAATATTTTTGTATATTTTGTGATATTTTTGCTATATTTCGCAATATTTTGTAAATTTTCACAAATTTTCAAAATTTTTTAAAAAATAAATAACTGATATAGTCTGGTGCAAAAAGATTTGCACATCAAAAAACCGCATATAAAAAAAATTTTATTAAGCAAACTCAGGTTTTTTTTATTTAAACGATATTAACATGTATTTGGAAATACAAAAAAATAAAATTTAGACTAAATTTATTTATTATCTTCGGAATTATCAATATCATCAATTTCATCTTCAATTAAATGCACAGTTTCATCAGACCCACGATATTCTTTGGCAAATTTAAGCGTTTTTCGCCAAAACCCTAATATAACTTGTGAATTAATTTTTTTTTAAATGCATCTAAAAGCATATCACGAACAGACAAAAGGTTTGTCTTTGGACCTAAACTTGCAACTTCGCCTTTTACAACAGCCCAAATACCCTCAATTGGCTGAAGTTCGCAGTGGTAGGGTGGAGTATAAAAAACTTAATGATTGTATTGTTTTGCTATTTCGACACACATAAATGGTACTTTCTCTTTGTTCTTTTGAACTAAGTCCAGGAGCTCAGGTCTTCGTACATCACTAGAAAAAAAATATTGTGAGCGGTTAACCAGTCAATCATTTCTTGTTTTCTTGTGCTTGATGTTGGTATACTTTCAGCCCATCGTTTTTGATAGCTTGCCCCATCTATATGAATATTTACTGGCCCATACGTTTCATAAAGCGTTTTACAGAGATTTAAAAAAAGGTCTTCAAAAATTTTTGCATTGAAGTTCCCATGATAATCTATTTGATTAGGTGCAATATTGGTATCTTTAATGGCATCAGGAATATCGTTCCATTCTTTAGCATTATTTCTTTTTCGTCCACAGTTTCCAGCAGGTTTAATTGATGGATCCCAAATATGGACAGAGTTTGGAACAAGTTCACCATGTAATTTGTTAGTACTGCTATTCTAGAACACTATAATTTAGAGATGAGCACCATGCACATAGTCTAAGCAAATTAATGCATGCCCATACAAAATTAGTTAAAATAGAATATTTGATAATAAATAACTTTTTGATTTACTAGTTTATTTTTATAATTTTGCTATCAAAAATAACTGTCTTAGTGTGACTAGTGCTTCTGGGATCAGACCAGTCCCAGGCTCTAAATTTTACTAATTTCAAGACTCAAACTCAATTATGAGTTTGGTCTAGATCTGATTTGAAGTTAGCAGATTAATCTAAATTTAAATATGTTTATATGTATTTTTTTGAACTGATCAAGTTTATTTAGTGCATTAAATTAGAATTAATTAGTAAAATTTTGTGAATCATAAGATTTTATAGAATTTTATTAATAAAATTCTATAAAATCTTATAATTCCCAAATTTTTATTAATTAATTCTAACTTTATTTACTAAGTAAACTTGTTCAGCTCCTAAAAATATATTAAATCGTTCTTATTTTATATAAAATTTTGAGTAAAGATGCATAATTTTAAATTTTTGATCAAAAAGTCAAATTTAAGCATCTTTTCACCAAATTTTAAGTAATATAAAAACAACTCTATTGATTTAATGTATTTTTAGGTGCTAAACATGATTACATAATGCATAAAGTTAGAATTGATTAATAATATTTTGCAAATCATGTAGTAGAAATTTATTAATAAAATCTTATGATTCACAAAATTTTACTAATTAATTATAACTTAATGCAATAAGTAAACTTGTTCAGTATCTAAAAATACATAAAATTGGCAAAATTATTTTTATTTACTTGAAATTTAGAGAATTGATGCATAATTTTGATTTTTGATCAAAAAAGTTAAATTTAAGCATATTTTCTCCAAATTGCAAGTACAATAAAACCAGCTCTGCCGATTTAATGTATTTTTAGGTGCTGAATAAATTTAGTTAGTGCACTATGTTAGAATTAATTAGTGAAATCTTGTGAATAATAAGATTTTATAGAATTTTATTAATAAAATTCTATAAAATCTTACAATTCGCAAAACTTTACTAATTAATTCTAACATAGTGCAATAAGTAAACTTATTCAGCACCTAAAAACACATTAAATTAACAGAGCTGTTTTTATTTTACTTGAAATTTGGAGAAAAGATGCTTAGATTTGACTTTTTTGATCAAAAATCCAAAATTATGCATCTATTCTCTAAATTTCAAGTAAAATAAAAATAATTCTGCTGATTTGATGTATTTTTAGATGCTAAACATATTTACTTATTGCATTAAGCTATAATTAATTAGTAAAATTTTGTGAATAATAAGATTTTATAGAATTTAATTAATAAATTTCTACAAAATCTACATGATTCACAAAATTTTATTAATCAATTCTAACTTTATGCATTAAGTAATCATGTTCAGCACCTAAAAATACATTAAATTGGTAGAATTGTTTTTGTGTTACTTAAAATTTGGTGAAAAGTTGTATAAATTTGACTTTTTGATCAAAAATCTAAAATTATGCATCCTTCTTCCAAATTTCAAGTAACATAAAACAACTTTACCGATTTAATGTATTTTTAGGTGTTTAACAAGTTTACTTAGTAAATTAAGTTAGAATTAATTAGTAAAATTTTTGTGAATCATAAGATTTTGTAAAATTTTATTAATAAAATTCTAAAAAATCCTACGATTCACAAATTTTTACTAATTAATTCTTATTTTATGCACTAAGTAAACCTGTTCAGCATCAAAAAAAACATATAAAAAATTCGACTTAGACTAGTCTGCAGACTTTGGACCAGATCCAGACCAGACTCAGACTCGATTAACTATAGTGCATATAATATGCATGCATGCATGCATGCATGCTGCATACTATAGTGTAGAAAGTACCATTTTGCCCATCTCTACTATAATTGCTCCAAAAATTACTACCAACGGACCATGCCCAGGACTTAAAATGACACCTTGATGGGGAACCCATATATTACGTGAAACATGATGTAAGTGACAATATGACTCATCAAGAAAAACCTCAGGACGACGTGGAACATCATTTTCACCTTCTAAATTTGCAAAACGGAAATGAAGATAATAGCAACGGAATGCAACATTATTTGGAGATTCATGAAGAATATTTCTTCGTTCCTCCTGGCCAAAATAATAGCCCAAGAGATGTAAAACCCGAAGAAGTTTCCATTTCGAAAATGAACATCCATGCTCAAAAAGAAACTGGCATAGAATAGGTGCAGAAAGTAGTTCCCCCATTTTGTTGTCATTAAGAATTTTTGTGCGCAAAAGCTTAACGATATCTTCGTTGGGTTGAAATTTAGGGTGCCCAAGATTTTTTTGCGGTGTGAAATACCGTTGTTGCGCTTGTTCCAGTCTGCTACTACGGCCCCAACTGTTCTCTCAGAAATACCCAATAGATCAGCAACTCGCTTGCGTAATGTAAGCTTTCAATGATCATTTCCTACAGACTTTGCTTCTGAAAAATAATTGTGAACGTTGATTATCATTAATTTTTCGTTTTGGGGAGTAACAAAAATCAGGTGATTTTTTAGGGGGGGAGGGTGTAAAAAAAGTTGAAATTATATATAAGAACCAGACTATTTATATATTGAGGAAAAGGGAGGAGGGGTAGGCCTCTGATAAAAAATAATCAGGTGATTAATGACACTGCCCTTTCTGTCAGTGGTGCTCCATTTCGATTTAAGAAAAAAGAATTCATTGTACAGAGAAAAAATTGATACTGCAGGTACGTTTGGTTACACTTTACTAAATATATAAATTTCAGACTGCAATGCATAATCATAAAATTTTTTTTTGGCTGTAAATCATACCCATGTTTGGTGATGTGCAAATCTTTTTGCACCGGACCATATATATATTTATATAATTATGCTTTTTTACAGGTTTTTGCAATATTCGCAAGCTTTTACAATTTATTATAAAATTTTATATTTCTTATTTACTCTTAATATATATTATATTTTATATTTATTAAATATATATTTTTAATTAATACCGTATATTCCCAAAAATAAGCTACCCTCCTGATTTTTTTCAAAAATCTTAAAAAATGCATTAGCAGTTGCTATATATAAAACTTTTTTTTTACTAAGTAAACTTTATAAGTAAAGTTGTTCAGCGCATTAAAATACACTTACAATAAAAATTTGGTATCATTTGGACAACATTTTATTAGTACATTTTTCAATTTTTTCAAAACCGTCTATACACTAAAAATAAGCTACCCCATTTTTCGTGTAATTTTTGGCCAAAAAAGGTAGCTTATTTTCGGGAATATACAATATTATACTTTATTATATATTATATTATTGTATAGTATTATTTTTATATTATTACAAATATATTATTATTATATCACTATACCCTTATTTTTGCTCACCTCATAGTTAGCTATTATCTTCGTTTCTTTCTTTTCTATTGTCTTTGCTTTGGCTATTTCTATTGTTTTTGCTATAATCTTTGTTTTGTAAAGTACCGGAAAAGTTGCAAAGTTTTGAAAAAGTCAGAAATAAATAAAATAAAAGTTAAAAAAATAAGTAAAAAAAAACAAACGAAAAAACAAAAAATATAAGCAAACTAATAAAAAAAAAATAAATAAAGCTCTAAATCTTTATTTCTCTAAAGTAAGAGTTCGTGTTTTTGCAAATTTAGAAATTGCGAAAGCTGGGTTAATGTTCTTGCAAAATGCCAAAAAAGTCGCAAAGTGTCAAAAAAGTCTGGTTGGTTTTCTTGCTAAATGCTAGAAAGTAAGGGTACTTTCTCACAAAGTGTCAAAATAAAATAAATCAATAAAAAATAAAACAAAAAAAAAACAAAAACAAAAAATATGAAATGAAAAATAAATAAAGCGTGCGAAACCTTGCAAGAACTTGCAAAAACTTGCAAAAACTTGCGCCTATTTCTCTAAAAAAGCATTCCTGAAAATTTAGAAATTGCTTGGAAAATCAGTTGTGTGTTTTTGCAAAGTTTCAAAAGTTTGAGTAAATATGCATAAATGCCAAAAGGTTGTTGATTTTCTTGCAAAGGTGTTCTGTAAAGTGCCGAAATAAAAATAAAATAAAAAAAATTAAAAAATAAATAAATAAAAAAAAATTAAAAAAAACAAATTGAAAACAAAAAAAAACAAATCAAAAACAAAAAATCAAAAATGAAATGAAAACAAAAAAGTGAAAAAAACAAAATAGAAGATCTAATTATAAACAAAAGATCTAATCTGATCTTGTAGTACAGAATTTGAATATCATCAAACTATTTCGAACTATTTCAAAAAATTAGTCCAATGCATGATCCAGGTTACAGATCTATGATCTAGCTTGGTTTTCTAGTCCTAAAATATTTCGAAAGGGTTCAAATATTTATATAAGAAATTTAGCGTAAATTTACGATTTCTTACAGTTCATAAAAAAATTATAAAAAATTTAGCGTAAACTTTCACAAGTTTTTACAGTACAGTATGTAAGAAATCATAAACTTACATAAAAGATTTAGCGTAAAACTATATAAGTTTTACAGTGCATAAAAAGATCATAAATTTACGTATCATTTTTAGTAAAATTTTTTTAATTTTTAAATTAAAATATTTTAACAACTATTTAATCAAATTTGCTAAAAATTTTTTTAATTTAATCTTAAATTTTTTTTTTTTTTTTACTTAGGCAGTTTCACTAGTATTTATTAAGATACTAAGTATATTGCTATATTTGTTTACTCCTAATTTGCAAATCTGACATTACCCAGCTGCCTTAAAGGTGCCCAAGCACAATTTGCTGCACTAATTTGAAAACAAATCTAAAAACTAGCCTAAGCATTACACCAAAATGGCTTCTTCTTTTCTTCATATTCCTTTAACTAACAAGGAATTTAGGGCGCTAACTTTTATTAGATAATATTTTAGGGTGGGGGTCAAGAAAAATCCTATCTTAGTTAAATTTAATTGGCTAAAATTCTATTTATAGATTTTACCTAAGGTGGGGTAAGCTCCTATAGTAAATGGATATTAGGTAATAAATGTCAGCACCTTTACTAAAGACAAAATAAGAAGAGAGGGTAAACAAAAAAGATCAAAAGCCAAAAAAACGATAATACAAAAAGAAAAAGAACAAAAACGAAAAATGAATGAGGAAAACAAAAAAGAAAAAAAACCACATGGTATAGAACAAAGGCTAGTCTAACAAAAAAACAAAAACCAATAGAAAAAAGAAAAGGAATACACTATTATAACCCATAGTAGGTTGAATAAAAAATTATATAACAAATACAACCATTGTATATCTCTACTATAAACCTACGCTTTAACTAATATCTTCTTCTAATTATACAACCAACCTCGGATATCCTTAAACTAGTGATGCTACCAAAATTGATTTTTGAAAAAGGCCCACTGTATGTGTCTAAAATTAAGCTACCTTTTTTGGCCAAAAAATTACACAAAAAATCATAAAGTAGCTTATTTTTAAAATAGCATTTTTTGAAAAAATTGAAAACGTACTAATAAAAAGTTATCCAAATAACATCAAATTTTTATTGTAAATGTATTTTGATGTGCTGAACAACTTTACTTAATCAACTTTTTGAAGTTTACTTAGTAAAAAAAGGTTTATATGTAGCAACTGCTAACGAATTTTTAAGATTTTTAAAAAAAATCAGGGGGGTAGCTTATTGTAGGTAGTGATCCTGGCCGAAATTAAAAAAATCGGCTAAGCCGATTTTTCGACCCGGTCGGTCGATTTTTTCTAAAATCGGCTAGCCGATTTTATAAGTAAAAAATTTTTTTATTAGAACTTTATTATCAGAGTATTTTATTTCGTTTATAATACTTTTAACAAACTCTTCGCATAAGAATTTATTTTAAAAATTTTTCGAAAATGTTACTTTAAATCGGGATAAGGGTTAAAACACTATTGATTTTTTTTTAGGATATAGATGACTTATTCATTTTCAAATGAGCGATGCACAGTATTAACTTTCATTTTCTTATAATAATACTTGTCGTTAAAAAGTTATTTATTTCGTTAAATGGGAGTCTTTAAACATCCATTTCCGATTTCAAAATTTTGATACACAAATGTAATTTTTAAAAGATTTTAATGTAATTATTAACGTCGAAAAATCTCCAGATATCAAGATATTTAAAACGCATTCTATTTTAAGATATCGATCTCTATACTTTCGTAGTGAGCTAGCAAGAATTAACAAAGATAAAAATTATATTAAACCAATTAATCTCTATTCAGCAATTTGATATCATTATTCAGTAAGTTATTATTAAATGTTTTAATTTGTATTATAATATTATTTAACGTTATCAACTTTATTTAAAGATATATCTACGGAGGTGTAATTTTGTTAGAAAACCTTGATGTATCATTTATTTTTGAACTAATGCTTATTGCTTGCGGGTTTCTTCTTTATGAATTAGCCAAACATCTTGAGACTTATTTGATTGAAACAAAGGTTTCAATAATGATATTCTTCAAGAATTACAAAAATGGTGTAATGACATTACAGTAAAATATCCAAGTCAAAATTTTGATTCCGATTATTTTACTTCACTTCCTGAAAATGCATTAGTAATACTTATTGAACGAGATGACTTACAAATGGAAGAAATAACAATTTGGAATTATGTTATTAAATGGGGAATTGCTCAAAATCCAGACTTACCATCCAATCCTAAAGATTGGTCTCATGAAAATTTTTTAGCCTTAAAGACCACTTTACAAAACTGTTTACCTCCTATTAGATACTTTCAAATGTCTGGCGACAATATTTATAATCAAGTATATCCTCATAAGCAAATACTTGATAAAAACCTTTGGAAAGATGTAAAGGAACGATTAGCCTCTCAGAATCAACCGATACTATCAAAACTTCCTCCACCTCGCACTATCTTAACACAACATTGCCATCACGAATAACTGAACCATTTTCAACAGTCATTAATGAAGCACATGCAACTGAAATTGCATCTTGGATTGATAAAAGAACTGATTATTCAGCTGCAAATAATCTTACGAGTTTAAATTACTTCTTCGTGGAAGTAGAGATGGTTTTTCAGAAATACGCTATTTTTTTTTTTAATTCCGAAACCCTTCATTATGTTAAATGCAATTAATGAGGGGTTTCAAAATTAATACAGGGCTTTGCGAAAAAAATTGGAATCACAAATTTACTTAACCACCGCAGTATTTAAAAGTTTAAAACCGTTACTTTTTTTTATAGTCGTGAGAATTTTTTATTAAGAGTAGATTTGTATTACCAAATTTCACTTTTATCACAACTTTTGCATAATAGTTTAAGCCTGATTAGGAAATGATACGATATTGCAGATATTTTTTTGGCTAAGCTGGCTAAGCCGACTAAGCCGATAAAATTTTATCGGCTTGGTCGGTCGAAAAATTTTGATCGACCAGGATCACTAATTTTAGGTAGTAGCTTATTTTCGAACATATACGGTATTTCATCTTCATTAAAGAAAATTAAATTTTTTATAAGGAAGAGCAAATAAAATTTATATAGATATGTTCTTTATAATTTCGTCTATTCAAAAAAAGTATCAAATAATTTCGTCTTTCAAGTAAAATAGGTCAAAAACAATTTCGTCTTCAAATTTTAATTTCAGGTTTTAGAACCTAAAATGCTTTCGTCCTCATGTATACTTTAAATCATCGACTGAGCTACATCGTATGGAGTAGCACCGAAACTGTATTCATAAACAAACATGTCACGTGGTTGCATTCTACTGGGTCCATCCGAATTTGGAAAAGTAAATACTGCCGATCGTTTGGAAGGGTAAGCCAGGACCCCGAACAATCTATATGAGATCATAGTTAAAAAATAGCTAATAGAGGGCCATTTTTTAAAAAATATTATATTTGAAAAGTAGGCATTGGAGAAAAAGGTTATATTTGAAACCTGCTAAATGGCAAAATGGGTATATTTGAAAGAATGCTAATGGGTAATTTTTATAAATCTTATATTTGAAATGTACTAATGAAAAATTGGGCTATAATAGTAACTCGGTAGGTAAAAAGGAGAAAGAGGAAAAGAGAGAGAGGGGAAAAGGAAGAGGGGGGTAAAAGGGAGAGAGGGGTAAAAAGAAGAGAGGGGGAAAAGTGAGAGAGAGGAGAAAAGGAAGAGAGGAGTAAAAGGAAGAGAGTGGTAAAAATAGGTCGAAATAGCATGGTGGACATTCGATTTGATTGGTTAAAAAAATGTAAACAAGTAAACAATATGTCAAATTAGAAAGCCGCATTTTAGAATGATCTACAGACGAATTCTTGAATTTGATTGGCTTTTACAAGCCACAAAGTTGCTTAAAGTCATCTGTCATTAACAAAAAAAATTTTTTTATAATTAACTGCAAATTGACTTTTGTATATATAGTTTAAGACACCTAGTTTAAATAATCCACGGTAATCCATGGTAATCAGCTCTCATCAAAAAAGTAAATGAGAGTCGAAATTCAAGTAGTTGTTTTAATAGGCAATTCTCCAGTCAACTGGTTCAAAAAAAATTTTTTTATATATAAACTTTACTATAAGTGCGAATGCACAGCATCTCTATCTAAAACTTTTTTTATACTAAATTAATCACCTTTCTAGCTTAAGAGACTTTTGTAAAGCTTATTAAAACGCATCTAATAGTAGTTAGAGCATTAAAATCGGCTTGGTGGATACTAAGATATCTTTAAAAAACCTTTCTTTTACTATGTAAATTTCTTTGCAAACAATAGTATTGTTTATAAAGAAATTTATATAGTAAAAGAAAGGTTTTTTAAAGATATCTTGGTATTCACCAAGCTGATTTTGATGCTCTAACTACTATTAAATGCGTTTTAATAAGCTTTACAAAAGTCTCTTAAGCCAGAAAGGTGATTAACTTAGTATAAAAAAAGTTTTAGATAGAGACACTGTGCATTCGCACTTATAGTAAAATTTATATATAAAAAAAAAATTTTTGAACCAATTGACTGGAGAATTGCCTATTAAAGTTGAAACTTAATCTTGCTAATCTGTGATATTTTAACAATTTTTTATATCAGATATATAGTGTTGGATTCCCAAAGACAGCCAGAGAAGAACCCGTTTCTGCAAGAAACAAACATGGTATAAGAACCAACATAGCATAATTGTACAAACAAATATAGTATATTTGTATTTGGAACAAACATAGCATATGATAGTTAAGGCAAATAGCATAATTGTTGGAACGAATATATAGTTAAAATTAATATGCAAATATTTATTAATTGGAGTATTCAAAATAAGCTATTCAAGTTTATAATATGCCATTTAGTTTATGAAGTAGTTGAAGTAAGCTAATCAAGTTTATGAAGCATTTGAAGTAAGTTCTTTAGGTTTATAAAGCATTTAGAGTAAGATTCAATTTATTAATCGTGTTCAATATTTACGATTAAAGTAGAGTTTCTTAAGGGCAGTGTCATTAATCACCTGATTATTTTTTATCAGAGGCCTACCCCCCTCCCTCTTCCTCAATATATAAATAGTCAGGTTCTTATATATAATTTCAACTTTTTTTACCCTCCTCCCCTCCTAAAAAATCATCTGATTTTTGTTACTCCCCTAAATAAATTTTCATTTTTTATTTTAATAAATATGTACAATTTTAAATAATTGAAAATTCGCAAAAGAAGGAGAATTTGTATTAATAAAATACATAACACTTAATATAAATTACATATAAAATACAAAAATCAGCATTCCTAACTATATAAAGTTAATTTTTTATTAAGTTAACATCTTGTAGACTTCTAATAAAAGTTGTAGAACTAGTTTTTGTGATTCTAATGATAGCTAGATCAGTAAAATTAGTTAGGTGAATAAAAAGTTACAAGCAATTAAAATTCAAAAAATTTTATAAACTATAGGAATCATGATTCCTGTATTAACATATTTTATTATATTTTATTATAAAAATCTCCACCGGTTAAAATTCTCCTTCTATCATGAATTGTCAATTAAGTTATATAATTTTATTTAATAAATTTTTAAGTAATTAATACATAATTCTTGAATAATAAGCATTGTCACTAATATGTTGATAAATATCTATAAATCTGAATATCTTATTTTAAACACGCTAATTTAAATGTGAATAAAGATGTAAAAACTCCTTGCTCTAAATTTATTACTAAATTAGTAGAATAAACGAACTTATTGAAAGGCATTAGATAATAAATAGTTATTGCATGCTTGCATGCAATAACTGTAGTATTTTATGGACGATCCTGGGTTACCGAACAATTAGAAAGAGAACATAAAATACGTAAAGTATCATATACTAAAATCTGCTAGCCCTTTTGCTCACTAGAAAAGTGTGCAAACACACGATCTGCTGCTTTGCGGCAGATCATGTACTTGCACACTTTTCTAGTGAGCAAAAGGGCCAGCAGATTTTAAGCATATAATACAGCAGTTATTGCTGTGTAGCATACAATAACAGATTTATTTTTTTTTTACAACGATCAGCGATTCAAAAATTAATAATGCAAACGTAATTGTGTAATGCATTAGACTTTGACAATGGTATAAATAGATTTTTACTTGATAATCTTTTTTTTGGCTTTTTAAATATTGAAATACTTTTGCTTTATAAAAATTGAAATCTGAAGTGTGCACCCAAAAAATATATATCATAAACTGTAACATTATATGGGGTGAAGTCAATAGAAATGGGACAAATCTATTTAATAAATTTGTCCCATTTCTATTGACTCCACCCCATATATCTAGCCTTTAAAGGCTTTTACCAAATCTTACAATTGGTCTCTGTTAACAAAATTCCAAGTCTAAAGAACCTGGTTAATTAACAAAGTCAGTTTATACTTATCCAGGTCTGTAGTACCTACCTACACTGTTCCAAGTCTGTAGTACATACCTATACTGTTTTACGCTATTCCAAGTCTGTAGTACCTGCCTACACTGTTCTAAGTTTGTAATACCTGTTAACGCTTATTCAAGTTGTTTTTAAGCCCCATCCAGATAGTAAATTATATTAAATGTTTAAAGCAAAATTTTTATTTGTTTAAAAAAAATAATATTAATAAATTAGTTTTATGTTTCATAGGAAAAGGAAAATCAAATACTAAAGCCCGCGGCAATTACTTACCTACTGATCAGGAGATTGATGAAATAATTGTTTTCTGTGTTCCTGAAAATACACGTAAGGCCACAAAAAAATGGGTAAAAGCACTAAATAGATGGCGAAATAATGTTGAATATTGTTATGGGATTGAAACAATTACTAGTAAAACCCAGCTTAAGAAGGAAATGACAGAATTTTTCTGTGGTGTATGAAAAATTCAAGATGGAAGTGATTTAGTCCCTCTTCATTAGTTAATGCTTATAATTGTCTTCACACAACTAAGACAATTCAAAAAAAAAAATTCTGGCCTAATAAGTTTTTGCACAACTAAGACAATTCAAAAAAAAATTCTGCCCTATAAGTTTTCGTGCGACTAGGACAATTTAAAAAAAAATTCTGGCCTAATAAGTTTTCACGCAACTAGGTCAATTTAAAAAAATTCTGGCCCAATAAGTTTTGCACAACAATTTTAAAAAAATCACTATAATGTACAATCATAAAATATAAATATGATGTATCATAAAATACATAAATTACCATGAAATAACTAATTTATTTATGAAACCGATTATAGTAAAAAAAATATAACAGTAAATATTCATGATCACAAATACCTTATTCTAAAAAAATAAATATCTGATTCTTTAGTAAATGGTTTTTCTTGCAAAACTGCTATATATGCCATATCTAACGCTAATGTTTTATTAACCAATATTGCATTCCTAAATTACCAATATAAACATTTGTAAATTACTTTGTGCAATAATCCAAATAAGATATAATGACAATTATCGATAAACTAACCTTAAATCAGTGTTGGCAACTTTTGCGGCCAAACAATTTTTGAGGGCTGGCTAGATGGCCAACTGGCCAACGGCCAATGGCCAATAGCCAAATTTTGGTCAAAAATTTATAATTTATATAATTTAGCCAATCATATTGCAAGTTTGACTATATAAATGTTTGGCCATTTCGGCCAAATAATTTTTTTGCCCATTTTGGCCATTTGGCCGCAGCCATTGGCCACGGCCAGTGGCCGGCCAAATAGCCAAGTGACAACACTGCCTTAAATATATCAATCAATAAATAAAATTTATAGTCGCCTATTATATCAGCACGAATAAATATGAAATACCTTGCAATAGTAAAAATCCAAAAGCTACTTTCCACTACAAGTATAAAAAATGTGTATGAGTTTGATAATTTAAAGTTATAGTTAAACCAATTTTAAAAATTATAAAAATATACCTGAAAAAATTGTCACTATTGCCATACTCTACAATGGCTATTTTATCTCATCTTTCTTTCAAAGGGCCAAAGTTTTTCCCTTGTTAGAAAAAAAATCCGTGTTAGTCAGTTCTTACTTAAATTTTTTTTGAATTTGAAAGCTTATTACCTCATTTGTTGTATAACTTACCAAAATTTGCTCTCTAAGCAAAGTCATTAGTGCAAATGATCTATACTGATCTTTTTTTGCTATAGATGTGCGAAGAGGTAAAAAATACTGTAAGAAGTCTGTAAGATGTTTTAAGAAAAAATTATTATGTGAAACCACGAGTTGCCAATTGACGGTATGGTTTTTCATAGTAAGAGTTACTTTAAAAATTTTTATTTATGTTGTGTAACTCAGAAATCTTCAAGCCAATCAAATTGAATGTTCGCCATGCTAGTCGAAAAGGCTTTTTTATTTTGTAGTATATAGTTATGATTTAGGACACATTACAGATTAGATAGGCATAGAAAATTTTTTAAAATTTTTTTTGTTTTTTTTTAGGAAATGGTTTGCTTTTTTTTTATATATGTTATATTTTTTTTTTTTTTTATTATGGAATTTTTTTTGAAATATTTTGAAATATATTGTGAAATATTGCGAAATAATGCAAAATATATTGCGCAATATTGTGAAAT
>QKWP01001799.1:0-18124 GCA_003550325.1 Gigaspora rosea | reverse complement strand
TTTATACTATGTATATTACGCACATAAATATGATACAATAATTAAATAACTATGATATAATAAATACTGTACATAAAACTATTATAATATAATATAATAAAATAAATAAAACTTACCGGTAAATTATATAAATCGATCATGCAATATCATTCGTCGCAACTAATCGATTAATCGATTTTCGATTCATATCACTAATTCGGATTTCAAACTAGTTTGACAAACTTCGGACCGAACCCGGACCGAACTCGAACTTGACTAAAAAGTTCGAAACAAAAAGTTCGAGTTCGGTTCGAAAATCGAACCAGATTCAAACTTGACAAAAGTCCGGTTCGGTCCGATCCGATAGGAGCCCTAATGTGTAAATCAAATAAAATGAACCTGATACTTACTAAGCCATACCAATTTAATTCATTTCCTTGATTATCAGGTGCACTTACTGTAACATTAGAAAACATTGGTTTTTCATGAAAATTTGATGTAGCATGAATTATATTAGTACTTTCTAAAGATACAGAAGAAAATATTTCTATATGATTATCTTCGTCAAGTGACACAGTTGATTCCACTTCGAAAAAATCATCAAGGCTAGTTAGTAGGTTTTGAAAGCCTTCGGCTTGTAATGGGTCCAATTATTTCTATTTTTCTGAAGGAAATCTTTCAGTCCTTCTGACCTTAACGTTAAAGCGCATAGAAGTTTGCCAAACCCTTTTGTTCGGCGATATTTTTTAGTGACATCTTTTTCGGTAAGTTTTTTCTGTTTAACCTAATAATAATCGATTATTAGCGATGCTTAGGGATTATCTATTAAGCAATGTTGGCATTGGACGTATGTCCAATGCCAACACATTTACTATATTTAAAATGTACTGCATTTAATATTTGTTTCATATAGTCTTTCTTGTTCGACATTCGATAAGGTATTTTCACATATTCCTTATGATGTGTTTTATAAGTTTCAGTGGTCTTACTGTTTATTGACCCATATTTTCTAATTGCAGGTACTACGTGATAGCACCAAGAATGAAGCTTTGGCAATTGTAGCCCACTTGGTGAATATTTAGAAAATATTTTAATGAATTCTTGGGCCCAATCTACAATTAATTCCTGTAAATTAATCGTTAATATTTGAACGTTTGTAAAAAGCTATGTATTTGGGATTTTTGCTAACAAAATCACCCTTCGGAACTATGAATTACATAGTCCTGAAGGGTGATTTTGTTAGCAAAAAATCTTATTTGTTTTATATCTGTAATTGATTTAAAGAATCGTCAGTAAACGATTCTTCTCATGATGCAATATACATCTGAAGAAATTTGTAATGTACGCGGCATAGCCGTTCATTACTAATTCCTGGCTTCCTATAATCTTTATATAGGTTGTCAAGCGCGAAAATTATTACTTTCAATAAATTTCTTAATTCATCTGCTGTCTTGCGTGTTATTTCGGATATATTTTTCAATATTTTGAGGCCTTTATGCCTAGGAATCAGCGTTAATTGCTGCTCAAAGATTTGCATTACTTGTCTTTCACACTGGTCGTTTAAAAGTTCTTTAGTATAGTCGAGCATATACTTAAAGAGACCAAGATCTAAGGTATGCATTTGATCAGGGACGATAGCCTTATATATATTAAAGTTGCTAAAAAAATGCATTTATTAGTTTACTTATGCTAATAAACCTAATTAACTTTAATTTATACCTTATTTCCCAAAATGCATTTGGTTCAGGATGAATTGAATAATAATGTTTTTCACCGTCCTCTATTACTTTTTTCATATAATTAGGTGTTCTTGACGATATATTAGTTAAGTTAATATTATTCAAGTTATCTCTCGATACTAAACACGAATAACAAGGACTTCTTGATGCAGATAACTGGTAAACGTTAGCCATCTTACTGGCCTCAAGCAAATCAGCCAGTAACATTGAAATTCGTGAGACAAATGTTGTTAAGTTACCACGAATGACGAAATTAAGTTCCGGACCATCAGCAATGGGCTTGAGCAAAATCCTTAAGCATTCATGAAAGACTTTTCTTCGTAATTTTTGAAATTCTTTAGAATTTTTTGTTGTAGAATCTTTAGCTTTTAAGATAGATAGATACCCGATTAAAGCTTTAGATTCTGGCTTGTTTCGCTGGGAGTTGGATATGTTACCTAGAGTTTGAAACTGATTTTATTTAATTAAACCTGATTTTATAATATGAAAATAAAACTGATTCCAAACACTAATGTTATCTAAGGATAAAAATATAGGGAGTCCGGAAGATTTCCCCATATGTTTTAGGGCCGTTGCATCATAATAAAGGATTATCGATAGTAATCGTTGACCAGGAAGTAATGACAATTCTTCTCGTTCCCACTAGAGGCAATTATATTGCTCTTCAAAGATACGGTACTCTACGTTATTTTTTATCTCCCTTTTATTTACAAATTTAAGAACTAATTGCTGATTTATACTATCGATTATTAATAAAGACTTTATTGTCTTTATTAATAATCGATAGTAAAACATATAATTAATACCTTGAAACGTTATAATAGGAATTTCTTTGAACGTCATGTGAGGGATTGTTGAATTATCCAGAAATTCCTTTCCAAAATTTGTTGTTGGAGGGAGAGGTGAAACATCCAGGTTTGAATGCTTATTGAAAAATTTTATAAAAGCATCACCAACCGAATTAGACAGTTGATGTTTACTAATAATTTCCATAAATTCACGATATGCATCGTTGGGCCAATTAACTTCGTATGGATGTAGAAGGAAATGAATTGCATCATCAGGTGAAGCACCTTTGTAGTCTTCTGGATCAATTTCAATATGTATAAAAGAAGACTCAGAATCTGCTAAAAAATGCTCTGTTTCCATATCGGAATAAAGTGATACTGATACGTCTTCGTTCTAACATGCAATTATTATATAACGTTTAATAACTTATAATAGCATTTTATAACGCAACTAACTTTATATGTCATAGAATTTACATCATAGTTATTTTCTATTTGCATAGAAGAATCTAACTCAAAATCTGACTCAGAATCTGACATAACTTCGTTCTTATTTAAGTATAATCATTAATTATCGTTTTAAAACTTTATTAACAAATTATTACTAATTTACCCCATATATTATAGAAAATTCATCTGTATAAGAATCGTAACTAGAACTATAATTTGGAAGATCATAAATGCTAGCATTCACTTGCTCGTCAGGATCAGTTGACTTGCCTTGTCATTAATATAGGGATGACTTTGAGAAATGTGTCGAGATAATGAATTAAATTTTGAAAAATCACGAGAACAATAAGAACATTGCAAGGGTGTGGCAACTTAGGGAAGTTGGTAAGTTGGCACCCCCAAGTGGCAGGTCTAGAGTTCAAATCCTACTGGCGATGCTTTTGAAAAATAGACCTGTGTTCCGGTAACTGTGTCTTGTCGATCGGTTGGGTACACTACTTGTAGTCCTTGGTTACTATCTTGAATGGGAGCTTTCGGGCGAAATTGTGTCTCATTATATAGACAAATCCAAGGAACTGGGGAAACAGAAACCCATTTGGCAAGTCCCGAGTAGAGAGGTAGCTAGACTTTCGACAGTACCGGAGAAAAGGATCTTAGCAGTAACTGATCGGAAAACTGGAGGGGCAAGAGCCCCTAGGCAAAGGGGCCCACCAATCTGGCCAACGGAGTCGTACCGGAGGAAAAGGTCATGTGTTATAGAAGCATGAACCAAGGAAAGGGAGACCTTAGGCACTTAAAGCCTGGCAGGCCGATCCTTCCGGGCCAACTGGATTGGTAGTCTGGGATAACTGGGGAAAAGGATCCAAAGAGTGACTGGCTGGGTACTGGGGTCTAGTGAACTCCACAAGAGCAGTAATAGGTAATGGTAGCGGTTGCAGGGTAACCCCCTGACTGCAAGTTGTTTGCTTCGGTGAATGCGTAAGTTACCGAAAGTGTAGGTGAATACCTGTGGGAGACAGGTATCACTCTACCAGGTTTACTACAGGGGCAAATGCCCTCCAATAGATGTTTGGCTAAAGCCTCAGGGTACTTTTAATAGTGAATTACTCGAAAGGGTATATTGGAAGGAACATTGAACATGGGTAGAAGCCAGAGAGTTTAAATAGGCAATCCCCTAGTTGGGTTGCAGGTATGGCATCTAGTGTAGAACCTTCGGACAGACTACTTAAATTAGACAACCAAAAGTTGTACGTGTGGCTAGTTGTACTCTTGTTATACAAATGTAATATGTGGCACAGTCATATTGACCGGGCCAACCCGTTTGGACCAATAAAGTGCTAGGGTATCTAAGTGGTCACCTTAATATTAAAAAAAAATAAAAAAATAAAAAAATAAGGACATTGCCAACGCATTTTGAAAAAAAATAAAGAAACAGAAAAAGAAAAAAAAAATGAAGAGAAAGAAAGTAAAGAAGCGAAAGAAAATAGAAGAAATAGGGAAAAGAAAACAAATAAGAGAAAGAGAAGAAAAGCGAATAAGAATGGTTAAAGATGAAAAAAAACAAAAAAGAACGAAAAAAAGCAAAATAAATGTAAGAAAATAAAGAAAAAAGCAAATGAGAGAATAGAAAAAGAAATAAAAGCAAATTGAGTGAATAAAATAAATAATAGGATAGAGATCTAAAGGTGAAAGATGAAACCGAAAATAAGCAATATTAAGCGATATTAAGTGAAATCAAGCAAAGAAGAAAGAGATAAAATGTGAAAATAAAAGGGCGCTAGAACACCGGAACCTAGACTGAATTCTGTTCCTCGGATTTAAAAGAGAAGAGTGAATGACAAATGATAAAAAGAAAAAAAAAGAATATTAAATTAAAGCGATTATCAATTATAAAGAAAGTCCGTAAGAATGTTTAAAGAATAATATTCAGAGAATTTGCTTTGTATCTGTTTGTATCAATTTATATTTATTTATATCGATTTAAATCAATTTAATATTTATTTTTCAAAACAATTTCATATGCTAGTAAACAACTAGTGTTATATTAATGCATGACCTAACATGTGCGCCAAAGAAACTTTATTTTTCAAAACAATTTCATATGCTAGTAAACAACTAGTGTTATATTAATGCGTGACATAACGTGTACACCAAAGAAAAACCCGAGCGGCATCGGGCTTTCAATTATCTTTTGTAACGGACATAATCGATTCAATTTATTACCTAATAAATTAAATCGATTATGTCCGTTACGAAATATAATTGAAAGCCCGATGCCACTCAGGTTTTCTCATTTAGCGAAATTATGCAATATACAAAAAACTCAACTAGTGTCATATTAATGCGTGACCTAACATGTGCACCAAAGAAAAACCCGAGCGGCATCGGGCTTTCAATTATCTTTTGTAATGGACATAATCAATTCAATTTATTATCTAATAAATTAAATTGATTATGTTCATTATGAAATATAATTGAAAGCCCAATGCCGCTCGGGTTTTCTCATTTAGCGAAATTATGCAATATACAAAAAACTCAGCCACATGATAAATCTCAGAATATTGTCATTACAAGTATAATGATCAAAAACGTTTTCATCATTCAAATTTTTTTTCAATCGGTACGTTTTTCATCATTACGGTATATTTTTTTTATTTTTTTTTTCCCTGCTTATAATGAGATAAGTATCTTTTAATTTTTTTTCTTTCATTACGTTTGATATTAACTTTTTTCCTGCTTACAAATAAGATAAGTATCTTTCAAATTTTTTTTCTTCGTTACGTTTTTTCCGGTACATATTTCATCATTACGGTTTAATTTTTTTTTCCCCTGCTTACAAAAGCCTTTACAATTATATAAATACAATGGATTTCTAGCGTTTGAAGGTAATTGAAATTTCTTTTTGTAATTTTGGAAAAATGAATAACACAAAAAACTCACCTTCCACTACTCCTAATACACCACATAATAACGAACAACCTTGAACTGTTCGTTCTCGATCGGTTTCTTATATACCTAAACAACCTTCTCAAAATGTTCATTCTAAATCGGCTCTTTATGATGACTATAATCCTCAACAAACACTTTATACTTTTCGTTTTCAACCATATAATACCGACCCTAAACAACCACAACAACTACAACAACAACCACAACAACAACCACAACCATCTCAAAATGTTTGTTCTCAATACTTTAATCCTCAACAAATACCTCATACTTTTCGTTTTCAACCTTCTAATACACCATATAATTCTGCTTATCCTCAACAAACATTCAATAACGCCCCTCAACAAACACCTTATACTTTTCGTTTCAACCATCTAATACACCATATAATTCCGCTTATCCTCAACAAACGCTCAATAACGCCCTCAACAAACACCTTATACTTTTCGTCCTCAATCGGTTCCTAATTCATCATATAATTCTGCCCCTAATTCACCATATAATTCCGCTTATGATTATGATTTAACAGATCCATCGGAAAGTCTTTTAAGGGTAGGATATTTTTTTGGCTTGTATAATGCATAAATTTGCAGATCCCTGTTCCTGATTGGCCAAACTGGCGGTTTGGCCAATCAGAAGCAGTGGATCTGCAACTTTATACATTACACAAGCCAAAAAAATACTCTACTCTTAAGCGTACAAAACATTTTTTCAAAAATGAGTAGCAAAAGTCGCCAACCCTCTCGTCGGCAAGCACACCCACCTTCTCATCAGTCTCGTCGTTTATCACCAGATAACGATGGAAATCGTTCCTCACCTAATCCAGTTGAATCACGTGAAAGATCAACCAATCAAGATCCACCACGTACTCATGATGGTATGATATATATGCCTTTTTTTTTGTTTTTGTTGTTCTTTGAATGGAAACTCTTTTTTTTTTTTTTATAAAACAAAAAAAATACAAGACCATCCCCACCACCGCTACCACCAAGAGTTTGGAAGGTTTTACACCCAAAATCAGCAACTGTACTTATTACTCAAACAGCTTACCAAAGATGTTCAAGAAATAAAAACCGAACTAAAAAGAAAGTGAGAGGAGCAAGAGAATGAACTCTCCCCCAAGTAATGGACGTAAGTGAATTTCTTTCTAAATATATATTTTTTTTATATCAAATATATTCATTGTAAATGTTTGTTTTGTTTTTTTTTATTTTAAAGGGAATATATAATGGTGATGTAAAGCAGTTATTTCCGAACCATGTTTACTCGAACCAGAGTGTCCTGAATGAGGCGTTGAAGAACCACCTCAAGGAAAAACTTACCGACTTTATGCAAAGTATGAGTTCAAGCCAGTATACAAACCAGTTTTCACGGTGAATAGTGTAGTGCGGTACGTTATTAATCGATAATATTTTTTTTTTAATATTGTTATTTTATCGATCACTAACGATAACAATTAATATTTGTATCTTTTCATTATGATATTATTAATTGCTATTTTAATTATTTTAACTTAATAAATTTGTGATAATAGCTTCTTGCAAAAATGAAGAATTATCGAGGTGCAGAGTTGCAGAGCATTAGGTTGGCAATGTGGAAAGTTTTTGGCTCAGAATGGTTGCCCTCTTTGAAAAGCAGTGCCAAGGCCCCCATAATTGTAAAATGGAAAGAAAATCCAAAAATAACCGAGTGTCATCATTTATTGTTTGAAACAAACAGTGAAAATGTGTTTTGAATCTCTGCGATAGCAAGGGCTGCATTTTCAGAAGTTGTAGTTCCCACCCTAACAAGCGAACACTGCGCTTTTGCACTAGTGGTATGCGACATATTCTTAAATCCAAAATCCAAGAGTATTACATGCGACGAGAAAAATATGAAAATTCGTATAGAGAAGTATCTTGTATATATTTGCCATTTTCTTTACTTCTTTTATTGTACAATATTTTAAACAAACTAACGGTTTAATAAATATAGAACGATTTTAATAATGGTGGTCCGTCGTATAATTCGTCTGAAACGATTATAAACGATGAATCAGAAGTTCGGCACCCTCTGATTCACGGCAAAATACTCCCGAATCAGAATCTAGAGAATATAGGGTATCTAGGACTTCTTTTCAGGGTCTTTCGCAGGAAGAATTGGATGATTTGTTTTGGGTTAATAATTATACTGATTAGTTTAGTTTTAATTAGTCATATTTGTTGTATATAATTTAGCGATATGTATTTCTTTTTAATTAAATAAAATTTAAATTGCATTTGTCGCATTATAAAAAGTAATATTTTGATATTAATATCAATTTACTAATTATGAGTAATAAGTATAGAGTATAATAGTATTGATATTGGTACAATTAGAAAAAATCGATTAGAATCATTATTTGTTATTAAACGATATTCATTATTAAACGATACTAATTGTGATTTTTTAAATCTGATATCTATCAATTATTATCGATTATTATCTTAATCGATAGTCATCGTTATGGGGAATTTAAATCGATTACTATCCAATAACCGATAAAAATCGATAGTAATTCCCATGCAAATTTTGGTGATATATATCATTACTTTTTTTTTTGTATTCGGCACTTTTTTTTTTTTTATTGCACTAGTTGTGATCGCAATTGCATTTGTTACTTTTTGTGGCTGTGAATCTGACGCGAGTCTAAAGTAAAGTTTTCGTTTACAGGATATTAAGTATTTTTTTTGTTATAAATCGCTTCTAGAACTTCTTAATTAGGTTATCTGCATAATAAAAACTGGTTATCAATGATTTTCTTGTACTTTGCCTTTTTGACATTTTTGAGTATAATAGTAAAATTGATAATTTTCCCCCAAATTTATATAATAAATTTATGCCGATTTTATCCGGATCAGCAATTAATTAAAAAAAATATAAATCTTGAAATTATATAAAATTAAAATTTATTAAATTTATTAAGATAGTTGTTAAGATATTTAAGTTTAAAGTTAAGAAAACTTTTACTTAGAAAAAATTTGTTCCTTTTCTTTACTGGCTTACTCTTATATTTTTAACAAAATTAAATTAGATTATCTTAATAAAATTTTAAGTAAATTTTCAAAATATTCCAAAATGTTCAAACTCATGTCCCAACTGTCCAATGTACAATACTAGTCTAAAAAGGGTCAAGCACTACTATGTGAAGGTATATAACATTATTTATAGATACTCCTATATTCCTACTAATCATGTTTTATAAATTTTTTATTTTCTTTAGCCTAATTGAAAAAATAGCAAGTACAATAAAATTTATTTTTTTCAACTTAGTTTTGCTTTTATAGCCTATTAAATAATTCATTTTTATTTGTTTTACAACTGCCTATACAGTATTTACAAACTAATATCTTGAATTTTCGTATTAAGTATATTTAAAAAAAAATCTTCTGTTATCTATATTAAATCAATTTTTGTTTTTGATTATATTATTTGGCCAAGCATTTCTTTGCTTTTTTAGCTATGCTATTACTATAATACAATATTATATCTAGTATATAGTTGAAGTTATTTATTGTTATAAACTACCGTAGGTTTCCAAAAATAAGCTACCTCCAAAAGAAGCTACCCCTAGATTTTCAGAAAAATTTTTAAAGAAATCGTTAGCAGTTGCTATATATAAATCTTTTTTTTACTATGTAAACTTCAAAAGTTCAATTAAGTAAAGTTGTTCAGCACAATGAAATACACTAGCAGTAAAAATTTTATAGCATTTAGACAACTTTTTAATAGTACATTTTTCAATTTTTTGAAAAATTTAACAATTTGAAAATAAGTTAACTTACAATTTTTTGTGTAACTTTTTGGTGGACAAATACAGTATGTGTTTTTAGTTTTTTTAATAAAATGCTTTGTAATTGTTTATAAGATTTTTAATTTTAATTCTTTGTTGTTTAGTAAAATATAAACTAAAACAACAACTAATTATAACTGTTTAAAAAAAATCTTGCTATCAATATATGTTTAGATACTCTTTTTAGTTTACTCAAATGTTTTTCTATTTTGCTATATTAGTTAGAATATATTTAGCATTTAAAAAAATATACTATATATACTTTTTATATTTTCTTATTTCCTTTCTACAAACCCTTCTCTCCATATATATCCAACTTGTATTACATGCAGTCAAACAGATCACCAACTCCACTGGTTACTTTGCCCAAACTCAAATAATATATTAAATATTATTCAAAATGCAATCAAAAAATTTTTCCTTTTCAGATTTATCAGATATATCATCTACAGAAATATAGCAACTATGTAACAATTTTATAACACACTACTGCTTTTCTTCTATACAATTTATACCTTTTAATACTACAACCTTTCATTTACAATTCAAGGCTTTATTCCTATATCACTTATTAATATTGTATTCAATATACCTCTTACAAAAATGTATCCAATACTATTATCAACCTCCTCTTGCTTATTTCATAAAAACTCAAAAACAGTTATGGAAACCATACTATATGAAACTTGCATATTAAAAATCTTTACAAGATTTATTACAACAACCTTCTCAATCTATATCTACTAAATCTTCACGTATATCATCTTGTAACAGAGCTTATAATTGTATATGTAGCCTACCAAACCAATTATATAAAAACAATACTAATATTTGCTCACCTTTTGGGCTAGCACTTTGAAAATAAATATTTGATCATATAATTGGATTAAATATAGCTCTTTTACTAACTCAATTTTTCATATCCAATTCTAGGTAAGTTTTAACTACTTTAGTAGATTTAGGTTGCAGATAATTTAGATAGAATTAGTTTATTTATAGTCTGAGTTTTAACTCTTATATAATAATTTGTAATTTGAGAAACCCCACAAGGAATCTCATACATTTTATTAATAAAGATAAAGGCAAAACCTTACCTTAACAATAAAAAAAAAAAATTATTAAAGCTTGGCCAAGGCCAAAAAAGGCTTTGAACAACCAGAATGTATATCACTGCTTTTAAATAGGGCTATGTTATTAATTACCTGATTATTTTTTATCAAAAATCTACTTTCTCTTACCTTCCTTAATATATAGTCAGGTTTCTTATATATAATTTTACCTTTTTTTACCTTCTTTTTTTACAAATCACCTGATTTTTGTCACTCCTCATATGGAATAAAATTCTAAAAAGTATAAAGAAAGGATCTGGAGTATTGGGACTAACTATATATGTACTACTAATATTCTGATGAAATTAGTAAAATTAGTTAAATTAGAGGTTTAAATCAGGCAACTTTTTAGCAAATTGTAAATATAGTTTCTAGTATAAAACCTTTATACAGACTATATAAATAGACAACCAAAAGTTTTATATATAGTTAATTGTACTTTTATTTATATAAAACTTAAAAAATTAATTAAATAAATCTTATTTACAAAAACAAGCACTTTGAAATTTTTTTTTTTTAAAAAAAAATACAGTAGTAATAGTAAAATTGATAAGAAAAAAGCTAAAAGTATGGTTTATAATGAAATTGTAAAAACTTAATTCTATTATTTATAAAAAGAAATCGAAAATATAGGCTTTTACTTTTTAAAAATATTATGCAAATACTTAAAAAAAAAAATTCAAAAAAGACTGCATATAAAATTAATTTATATAAAATTTCAATATTTACATAATCACAAAAAGTATCAGAATAGAATTTGTTTTTTTAATAAAGAACTTATTACATGTTATAATAGAGATTCAAATCAAAGAGCAATAAATAATTTTTTAACAAAATATAAGCACTTATTAACCATCAAATATACTTTTAACAACATCGAAAATTTAATATTATTATAAATAAAAAGAATAATTTTAATGCTAAGTAAACGGGATCGGGTACTCTAAGTAAAAATGTTCAGGACCTCACGAGAACTAAAATCGGGACCTTATGTCCAATCTAAATTATGTTATATGAAACTCCTCTTTTATCCTAAAACTGCACCCTAAACCTAAAATAAAAATTCTTAGGCCGGTGAATTTCACCACCGGTTAATTTTAAATTAATTAAAAATAAAAATTAGGCAATATAAAATAACATAAAATTTTTTAAAAAAAGTGGCTTGGCAACCGGTTTTTAATTTATTTTCAATAAATTATAAAATATAAAATTTTTTCTTTATCCGAAATAGAATAGTAAATATATACAGTACATAAAATTTTTTTCTTAAAATTTAGACCCGGCCGGGTTATGAGAATCAAAAAATTAACTTATACAGTATACTAACTTTATACAGTATACTAATTGGCAATATTTTTTGCAGACATATCGATTAAGGCTATTTTATTATAATTATGAGTTTTACTATTATAATATACGTACTACATTAAAAGGTCATAAAAGTCATATCAACTTCAAATGACCTTGACAGATCATAAAGGTTATCGGCAACACTAGTTACTATATATACTGTAATAAGTATTTTGAATATATTATTAAATAGGTAATTTGGTTTAAAATAATATCAACCTGAAACAGAATTTTGTTTTCTCTTTCATAGCGATAGAGTTTATAGTATCACTAGTTTTAAACCTGTATATCGAGATTCGATAGATTTTTTTTAATCCATATGATTATCATGCAATTTTGATTAGTTAATTTTATTTACTGTGGCATAAAAAATTTTGGCTTGGCCATTTTTTTTGATCTGACCGGATATAAAATTATTTTATTTACATCGCCTTATTTACACACTTTAAGGCATTTTTAGAGAATATAATTTACTACTGTATACAAAATAATCAAAACAAGTACTTATTATTACTAGATATATAAATATAAATATTAGATTTCTTTAGATTTCATCAACACACCAAGAAAAAGACGATTATTCAATGATTTTAAAGTCAAAATTTTAGAGTATTTAATGGTACAAAAGTTACGTTTTTGATTAGAACCATTAAGCGTTAGTGTTGTTTTAACGCATTAACTGTTAATTTGTCTATCCGCACGCGTGTCTAAATTTGCATTTTAGTGTAACAAAAACAAATACACGTTTTTAATATCATGATAATTATAGGCTCTGGACAAACAATGCTTAAATCAAATGGATTACCAATCAAAATGAATTAATAAAGAAGAGAAATTTATATGTAGCTAACGAAATCTTCACTTCTAAATGAAATTCTTGGAGATACTGATTATTTTTAATTATTTATTATGCACAGTGAATATAAACGTTCTTTCAAAGCTAGAAATGACTTTTACAGTGAATTTTTGTTAATGAAATGTTACGTTTTCAATAAGTTCTGAAGTTACCTGGACAAATGATGAAAAATATATTGAAGTATTAACATTTAAGTTAGTAAACAAGTAATAAAATAGATAGCGGTAGTTTACTTGATTTAGAAACGATAGTTGTTGGTTTGTTAAAGTTGTTGATATACAAATACAAAGACTATAATGAGATTATAATGAATTACTTGATTTGATTGGTAAATAGTCATGTGTAGCAGGCAGATTGAAATAAGCAAATTGGCCAATCACATGATTGCCTTCCTTTTTTTTTTTTTTTTTTTTGATGCACATACGTACAAATAAAATAAATAAAATAAATAAAATACTGAAATACACGATTTAAAAAAAAAATTACGTAATAAAGAATCTTACCTATAAACGATAATAAACGATATAAACGATAAATTGTTTTATATTGTCATTTATGCGACAAGCTTACTTAGCCTCTGGATACTTAGTGTATACTATACTGCTATACCGGGGGATTTAAAGAAAAAGGGAGATTTAAACAAAACAAATAGAACACTAACGCTAAATTGTAAATCAAAACAAAGTGTATCGATGCGAATAATGCGAATAAGAATTCAATTGGTTTATGCATAGAACAACTTTTTACCCCAGATCTCGCGGAGGAAAGGTCCTATTTTCGGTCATGATTGTGACCATTCTTTGCCTTTTTTGTACCTTTTTTGCCAAGCCCCCCGCTCAACAAATTTTATCACGGTTGTCAAAAGTGGTCGGGATCACATTGTAGATTGTGGTCACATATTATTACAAAAGGTCATTACTTTGGATATATTAAATTGATAAACTATTACAGTATATTAAAATAACGGTTAAGTAATACTGTAATATGTTTAATTCGCCTATCCTCAATTCCTTAATTGGTATATTTAAACCTTGATAGAACACCGTGGGAATTAATAACGTGGAGAAATGATGTCCTTTTTCGTCATTTTTTTTTTCATTTTTTTCATTTTTTTTTTTTTCCTAAAAAAAATCCGATTATTTATATCATATAAATAAATTAATAATATAATAATAATAATAATAAAAACCTCCTTATTTTTTTTAATTGTTGATTCAAAACATCACATACTTAGATTACGTTTCTTTTAACGATACTGCGGTTATAATAATGAAAAAATTGTTTCGTCCTTTATAATTAAAAAATTTATGATATCTGATTATTAAATTTAATGAACATTTATTAAAAATTACCCTTTAATTTTAAATTCATCTTCATCTTGTTCGTTTATAAAAAAGTTTTATTTGTCGCGTTTTTTAATCATCAAAATAATGCCGGTACTTTCTTCAGTTGTCTTATCTTGTGCCTTTTGTTTTATTTCTGGTTCTTTAATAATTTGGCAAAGCTATTTAGAGGTAATGATTATTTATCATCATTCTATACTGTAAATGCAACATTCTTTAATGTTTTGTTAATGAGTTATTAAAAATAGCCTAAACGAAGAAAAATTGTCACTCCACCTTTGATAAATCGTATCAATCATTCAGATAAGAATGTTGAAAAATTGAAAGGTGAATTTTTAAGTTTTTTTTTTTCCATTATTATTATTAACCTTTTAATAATTATGTAAATTGTTATTGTTTTAAAGCCGTTCTAGTGAAAGATATCCGTTCGCTCGGCACAATACCGATTAATCATAATGTCATTTCTCCCATCCCCAAAAAATCTAGTGGGTTCGGTTGATCTTTTTGTTTATTTTATTTTTTCTTTTTCCCTTTCCTTATGTTCACGTATTATTACGATTATTCAATCTCCAGGCATCATAACATCATCATATCCTCAACGAATACCAAATAATCATCCTTCATTTTCATCTATGTCAATGTCATGTCCAACATTTCTATCTATCACTTTACATGCCCCTAACTTTAGCATCAACAAGTCTAAACGAATTGATCTACCAACTACTGACGAGATCGTCACTTCAAATTGTTTCGCGTTTACTCAGGATTTATTTGCTTTATGTGATTACTTTAATAGTTCTCCAAGTGTAATGTCATTTTTATTTTGTTTTTTCTTCTTGGGATACGGTTATTATATGTACAAAGTGATTTCTGTATTGGCAAGCTTGAATTCTATGTTTCAATCAATTCATACCTAGAGTGATTAATTTTTTTTTTTTAATGTAATTATGATAAAATAAAAATAAAATTGGTTTTCATTGCTGATGGGTGAATCATTTATGTAAAAAAAAAATTATTGTATGTTTATTCACAAATTGATTATCGAAAACTTTTTGCTGAATGAATTAATTCATTGTAACAATTCATTGTAACAATTCATTGTAACAAATGTAAATGCATATTATATTAAGTATTGCGGATGATGCTGAAAACCTGATCAATTTTATACAGTACGATATTTTATTGTTGAAAGAAAAAAAACTATGATTATAACTTTGGAATAGAATTGTTAATAACTTTTTTTTTGATTTTAGCTTATTCGAGATATTTATAAATTACAATTTAATATATACTATTGTATAGGATTTTACTTTTTGCATACTGACAGTACAATTAAAAACTTAAAATTTCGAAAAACTACGTATAATTTTTATATATAAAACTTTGATATACTATATATAGTATAGCCTGGTCTATTTTTTATATTTTTAATTTTTGTTATTAATAAGAATAATCCTATATACCATTATATTATAATAATATACAATTGAAATAAAATAATTACTTTTCTATATATTTACTAGAACAATCTTATAAAATAACATTAAATTAATTATTATTTGTAGTTAAAATTATTTTAAGCTACGAGTTTAATTGATATAATATTATATTTTTAATTTTATTTGTAATTAATTAATATACTGTATTTAAATTTAAAAACTTGAATTTGAAATAAAAATTAATTTAAATTAAAAAAAAATATTAATTTTAGATATTTTATTTTTTTTCTTTAATAGCTATATACTAATATTATTAGACAAACATATACTATATAAATCTTAAACATATGGGGTCTTTGCTAGAAAAACCACAGTTAGAGACTATTTAGATTTTGACAATAAAATTTGAAATTGCTAGCTATCTATTAAACCAATTTGAATAAACCTTTTTTTACTTTATAAAGCTATTTAAGCTTTATAAAATAAAAAAAAGTTTATTCAAATTGGATTAATAGATAGCTAGCAATTTCAAATTTTATTGTCAAAATCTAAAGAGTCTCTAACTGTGGTTTTCCTAGCAAAGATCCTATATACTAGCAAAAAATATAAATAAAAACTTATAAAAGAATTTTGCATGCCAAAAAAATGTGAAATATTGTTTAAATAAGAATTACAAAAAATTTCAAAAATTGCAAAAATTGTAAATATTTAAAAAATTTTGCAAAACATTGCAAAGACAAACAAACAAATTAGAATATTTTAATAATTTTTATATTACTTAAATATATGTGATTAAATAGAACAAAAATAGCAAATTAATAGTTCAATAAATAAATATCTGATATATATAATTTATTAATAATTTTATTTAAAAAAAATTAAATATTAGAATAGCCAATCAAAATTTAAGATTAGGTGTAACAAAAAATTTTGTTTTTTGTTTATTTTTTTAAAAAAAAACATTTATATCGCAAAATTTTGCTTATGAAACCACCTTTGTTATTAATTATGTTTTTATTAAAAAAAATATATAAAATATAAAACAATAAAAAGCAGTATTATTTGTATATAAAAAAAGAAAATAATTACAATTAACCAGGGGTAAAATCACCAGTTACTAGGGTCCGAAATGGGCCGGGTCAGGCCGGGTTTTCATAAGCCCAGTAAAATTATTTTCAAGCCAGACCCATACCAAACCCGGTTATACCTAGGCGGGCCAGGGGGTCGAGCTGACCAGACTATATTTAGGCCTGACCTGGCCCGTTGGCCCACACATATAGAACCAATAAGATTGGAGCAGTTGTTAAATCCAAGACACCTGTATATCTAAATTTCCAAATACAGAAATGTGAGATCAATGCTCCTCAAAAGCTCCTAACAGCCAAATGAATTATTGAATCCCAATCAAAGTATCAAAGCTCCATATGAATTAAAAGATATATAATTGCCAATCTGGATAAGATCGGCAATATTTTTATATTTAGAATTGGGGCAAAACAAAACATAGTACAAAATCTGAAACAGGCCTGTATATATAAAATTTTTATATGATTTAAAGAATTTTAAAGACGTTTTTACTCATATCTTTTTATTTACAGGTCCGATTTTAATAAAATTTTATCAGTATATGCACAAGAACCTGCTCTACAACTTTATTTATATCAAAAAATAATATTTATTTAGTACAAAAAAACTTTTCATAAGGGTCATAATCAGATTTACTAATATATTATTTATATATTTGTTTATCACCAATTTCATATATAGTAATAATATAGCTATAGTGCCAATCTTATCTGGATTGGTAAATAAGGGTTTAGTTTCAGCTTATAAAAGGGGAGCAAGTAGTTAACAATTGCAGATAGTATTTGTATTATTAGAATAATCTGATATATTGATTTATATAAATAAAAATAAACCTTATAACCCGAAACTATGTGTGTTAGTTTATCATCTAAACTATTTAACCCTAAATACTTTTGTTTACGATCAAACTAAATGGCACAATTTCCTCAAGCTCTCCTGACTAATCATAACATCTGAGAAAAAATTAGATAAATGACTTTTCAACTGATTTAAATTAAGGTTGCACTATCGTTATAATGATTTACTCTGTCAATATTTCTATTTAATTCATTTTGTCATAAGTATTCCTTAGTTTGTACTACTTTGCAGGCAAATTTGCCTGTAAACTTACTATAAATATACCTCTGATCTATTTTATTAATCATTTAAAATATTTAAATAAAATTTGGTATTATATTATTTAATAACAAGGATTATATTTTTGAATTATTTAAATTTATATTAT
>QKWP01001798.1:25577-93674 GCA_003550325.1 Gigaspora rosea | reverse complement strand
CCCCTGGTTCGGCCAATCAAATCGCACGATTTTATAGGCAAAAAAATTTTTTTTAAAAAATTAAAAATTTTACATAATAAAGTGTAAAATTTATATAAAATAGCATGCTATATAACGTAAAATTTTATTCTGAACAACTTTTTCTAAGTCATAAAGATAGATTGTCTTAGTAAAAAAAAACGTTTTATAAGAAAAATCAAAAATTTCGAACATTAGCACATATAAAACTTTTTTTTTACTAATATACATCTATATTTACATTTAAAAATTATATGTAAAATTTTATGCTAAACAACTTTTTCTAAGTTAAAAAGATAGATTGGTTTAGTAAAAAAAAGTTTTATATGTGCTAACTTTGGAAATTTTTGATTTTTCTTATAAAACGTTTTTTTTACTAAGACAATCTATCTTTATGACTTAGAAAAAGTTGTTCAGAATAAAATTTTACGTTATATAGCATGCTATTTTATATAAATTTTACACTTTATTATGTAAAATTTTTAATTTTTTAAAAAAAATTTTTTTGCCTATAAAATCGTGCGATTTGATTGGCCGAACCAGGGGGTGCGACATGTCGCGGGTGCGACAAATTTATTTTCTCTTCTAAATTAACATATATCTTAATATACTCTTGTATAAAAAAATTAATATTGAAGAGTGTACTAGAATTAGGTTTGATACTAAGTAACCCTATTTTCAAACTCTAACAATTAACTCAATATGAAAAACAACTTTATTAGAACTTATTAAAAATAGGTTTACTTAGTACCAAACCTAGTTTTGAAGCATTTTTAAATATTATTATATACAATAGGATAAAACCTAAGTTGTGAAATAGTAAAGCCTGCTATTATTATTATGTGAGGATAAAATCCACTTTTATATAATAAAAAAAATAATAAAATACAAATTTCATCCTAACCCAATCCATAGTACATAATATTTAAAGACTAATACCCTAGTATAAATAAGGGGTTCATATTATTTCACCAACAATCACTTCACCGACATAACATTTTACCAACAAATACTCACCGACAAGTTCATATTACCGACAGTTTGTTTCACTAAAGTTCATTTCGTCGACAAGTTTTTTTTTCAAAAAGCACTCTAACTTTAGCCCTAATTCTACCTAATTCTACCCTAACCCTAACGACAATGACCAGAATTACTTTGTTGGTGAAATGAGCTTCGGTGAAATAAACTGTTGGTAAAATGAACGTGTCAGTGAATAATTGTCAGTGAAATATTATGTCGGTGAAGTGATTGTTGATTAATTGATTGCCACCCATAAATAAATACCCTTTTTTAAAAATTTTAAACTTAAATATCTTGACAATTAACTAATCAAATTTAATAAAATTTCTTTTATTTCAATTTTATAAATTTATAAAATTGAAATAAAAGAAATTTTATTAAATTTGATTAGTTAATTGTCAAGATATTTAAGTTTAAAATTTTTAAAAAAGGGTATTTATTTATGGGTGGCAATCAATTAATCAACAATCACTTCACCGACATAATATTTCACTGACAATTATTCACTGACACGTTCATTTTACCAACAGTTTATTTCACCGAAGCTCATTTCACCAACAAAGTAATTCTGGTCATTGTCGTTAGGGTTAGGGTAGAATTAGGTAGAATTAGGGCTAAAGTTAGAGTGCTTTTTGAAAAAAAAACTTGTCGACGAAATGAACTTTAGTGAAACAAACTGTCGGTAATATGAACTTGTCGGTGAGTATTTGTTGGTAAAATGTTATGTCGGTGAAGTGATTGTTGGTGAAATAATATGAACCCCTTATTTATACTAGGGTATTAGTCTTTAAATATTATGTACTATGGATTGGGTTAGGATGAAATTTGTATTTTATTATTTTTTTTATTATATAAAAGTGGATTTTATCCTCACATAATAATAATAGCAGGCTTTACTATTTCACAACTTAGGTTTTATCCTATTGTATATAATAATATTTAAAAATGCTTCAAAACTAGGTTTGGTACTAAGTAAACCTATTTTTAATAAGTTCTAATAAAGTTGTTTTTCATATTGAGTTAATTGTTAGAGTTTGAAAATAGGGTTACTTAGTATCAAACCTAATTCTAGTACACTCTTCAATATTAATTTTTTTATACAAGAGTATATTAAGATATATGTTAATTTAGAAGAGAAAATAAATTTGTCGCACCCGCGACATGTCGCACCCCCTGGTTCGGCCAATCAAATCGCACGATTTTATAGGCAAAAAAATTTTTTTTAAAAAATTAAAAATTTTACATAATAAAGTGTAAAATTTATATAAAATAGCATGCTATATAACGTAAAATTTTATTCTGAACAACTTTTTCTAAGTCATAAAGATAGATTGTCTTAGTAAAAAAAACGTTTTATAAGAAAAATCAAAAATTTCCAAAGTTAGCACATATAAAACTTTTTTTTACTAAACCAATCTATCTTTTTAACTTAGAAAAAGTTGTTTAGCATAAAATTTTACATATAATTTTTAAATGTAAATATAGATGTATATTAGTAAAAAAAAAGTTTTATATGTGCTAATGTTCGAAATTTTTGATTTTTCTTATAAAACGTTTTTTTTTACTAAGACAATCTATCTTTATGACTTAGAAAAAGTTGTTCAGAATAAAATTTTACATTATATATTTTGATATCGCTTATTTAGTTTTTACATTTTACTAGTAAAATTTTGAATTTTTAAAAAATAAAAATTTTTGCCTACAAAATCGTGCGATTTGATTGGCCGAATCGGGGGGTGCGACATGTCACGGGTGCGACAAATTTCTATTCCCAATTTAGAATACCCATGGGCCAGGGTTGGCACATTTATCTATTGGGTGAATGGAGAACAACTCCATTGGTATTACTCCATTGCTCCATTGAGAATAATTTGCGAATAGAGCCAATGGAAACCAACTAGCTTATAATATAATATTTGTTAATAACTAATATCTAATCCCATTGGCTCTATTGGTTCTATTGATTTTATTGGTCTGTTGGTTTGCAATTTTTCAATAGAGTATATACATTGCCAACCCTGCCATGGCCATTAATTTAGACTGCATATGCTATTTTAAAGGATTTAATTTTCAATATAATACCTATAAATGTTATTTCATGCTTATATAGTAATAATATTCATAACTTAAGGGTAGAGGGTATGTAGATCATTTCTATTAATAAACTAGTTACTAAAAATTTTATATTTAATAATAAAGAAAACTTTTATTAAATAACCATATTAAATTTTCAAATAAACTTGTAGAGGAGGTTTTTCTGATTCTAACGGTGGTCGAATCATTAAAATTGGCCCAGTAGAATATAAGATATAGTTGTTTTTATCTTCGCGACCCTATTTTACTTATTGTTTACACGTGATTTGATTGGCCAATTTGTGATGCCCCCCGCAGAATAGACCCCGCCCCCGCAAAAGTTGATACTATAAAAACTTTATCAAATTTCATTAAAAATTAATAAAATTTTTATAGTATGTGTAATTTTTTATTACGAACAATTTTTACTTAGTACATAAATACAATTTATATAGTAAAAAATTAACTTTTATATGTAGCAACTTTTAAATTCGCAGTAAAAATATTTTTGGTCACTCATTTATTAATAAAAATGATCTACATACCCTCTACCCTTAAATGGCTTATTTAATGTATAACTTTGATAAATACTAGAAAATAAAACCAATTGTAAGTCCAGAGTAGTGATGCCACTAAAATTGATTTTTAAAAAATGCCTATTTTGTCTTCATTAGAAAAAATTAAAATTTTTTATAAGAAAGTACAAATAAAATTTATATAGATATGTTCCTTATAATTTCGTCTATATAAAAAAAGTATCAAATAATTTCGTCTTTCAAGTAAAATAGGCCAAAAACAATTTCATCTTCAAATTTTAATTTCAGGTTTTAGAACCCGAAATGCTTTCGTCCTCATGTATAGTCCAGAGCAAAATCACTTCTATTTTAGCTTTTTGTCTTTTTGTAGTTGGAAAGCCTGGTCTTTGTTTAAATAAACCTGTACATGGTTCAAATAAACCTGTTCATAGTTCAAATAAACCTGTTCTTGGTTCAAATGAACCTAGTTTTGGTTTAAATAAACTTAGTCTTGGTTTAAATAAACCTGATCTTGGTTCAAATAACTCTAAACTTGGTTTTTGAATTAGGGTTTGCTTCAAAAAACCCAGATTGGTTCAAAAACCTCAAAAAACCCAGTATTGGTTAAAATAAACCTGGTCTTGGTTCAGATAAATCTGATTTTGGTTCAAATTTGTGATTTGATATAAGTTACTAAATTAAGGTTTGTATAATATTGTATAACATTTGTAGCATTTAACCAAAAATTATTTTTGTGAAAACAATACTTTGTCCTTTGTATAATATACTTGTATCTCACCCAATTATATTATAGTATAACAACTATAAAATAAGTTGTTGTATTATACAAATATGCAAGAAAACAGACAGAAATTTCAAAGTTACATTTTTGATATTTATTACAAATGCATTAGGAACAATACTTTTGAAGCATCAAAAAGGTAACTTTTGTATTACTTTACCTAGAAATTAAATATCCTTTGCTATGCTCCAGACAATTATTAAAATTTGTAAGCTTCTATATGACCCATTGATCTGGGTCATGAATTGGATCAATATCTGACCCATCTGGACCACTATTATCTGACTGGGTCAGGTCCAGTATTGAAAATTATATTTTTACAATGTTCACAATGTACATAAATTTTTGTAAAAAATCAAGATTTTTATATTTTATGCTCATATAGTATAAACATAAGAGATCAAAAGTTTTATACTTTATGTTCATATAGTGCAAATATAAATTTAATTTTATAATTTTTAGTCATAAATTATTAATAGAAAAATCATATTTATGCTAATACTAGTGCAATTAGCATACTGCTGGCCCTATATCTTTAAATTCAGATAAGAACTAAAATTTAAAATCACATTTTGCATATAAATTTTTATAGCTAAATGAATTTAAATAAGAAATTTAATTAGTAGGAATTTATCAATTAAATAACTTAGTATATATAAGAAATTTATAATAAAAAAATCAAAATACAGTTTAAACTCCCAATCTGGTATACATGGTGAGAGGTTATCAAATTTGAATCATTATAAACTATAAAATTCATATAGCAGAAATGGGCTTGGTAGATTAATTTGTTATTAGATTTGACAGGTTTTGGAAGGTTCAAATATTCTTATTTGCTGAATTGAATAGTTCTGTAACAGAATTTTTGATGATTACAATACAAACTAACTTCACCAAACCACTGTGTGTACACAGTTTAGTCCTGGAAAAATACTTAATAGTAATCATGTTAATGATTCTAATGTTAACTAATATAACCTTAATCACATACTATGTACAAAAATGGTGAATAAGATGGATGGCACATTTGTGCCACCCATTGCACTTATAATTTTATAAAAAATAGCTATAAAATACAGTTATAGTAAATATAAATAAAACATCGATTAATAAATATATCAAGCAGTGATGGCAAATGACCTAAAATGACCCAAATGACTCAAATGACCAATGATCGGTCATTGGGTCATTTCAAAATGAAATGACCTATTGGATCATTTGAATTTTATTGGTAGAAATTAAACTTGATTAAGTTAAGAAATTCGAAGTCAATAATAATTCAAAATATTAAATATTTAATACTCACGCTAAGATTTGATCAATTTATAATTTTTTAAGTCCATTTACTCCAGTTCTTGAAAGTAATATTTGCCTTTAAACAAAAGCCGGGTTATCCTGTGCTAAATTACCATGATTGATTTCAGAAACTCTGTGATCACTTAACACTGTTAAGAATCTTAACCATTGATTCTAATCATGTGAACTCATATTAGAGTCTAGTGAATAATCTAGAGCTCTATTCGACCCTAGTTACTCGGGCCAAGTCTATTCACGTCTTAATTGAAGCCTTACTATTGTTAGAGTAGTTTAGTTGATTTTAGTTAGTCTTACTAGTGTATAGTTGCGATACTTACACAGAGGGTTCATTTAGCCTCTCACAACGTACATACATAATAAGGTTTATAATACGTATCAAAACTATGTCAGGTATTGTGCAAATTTATAGCAAAAAAAGATTTTTAATTAATTAAAATTAAACTAGTAAAAACTTCCCGTTTGAAGTCAAATTCATTCGTTTATATACATTTGAATTTAATATATGACACATTAACGTGTTACCTAGCACATTAATGTGCTTTCTAACACTACTAAGCCCAACACGTTGACGCATTTTACTTATTTGTATGGGTAATACAAACAAAAAAAGGAACCTTCATTTGCACCAAGATCAATTTAAATATTAGCTTTCGCTTTTTTCTTCTTTGCATGCGTTCGGATTCTTCGTCGGGCTGAGCTGGAATAGTCAAATTTTGCACTCTCTGATTGGCTATTTCCTCTCCGGGAGTTTGTATTACCCACGCAAATAAGTGAGTGCCACGTTGACGTGCTATCTAGAATTTTATAATTCTTACCCCTTAACACATATTGTACTAACACGTTAATGGGCGATTATATGTCAATCATCAAGCTTACACGGATTTTGACTACCATATCACTTGTAATAACCCAAATGACCTTCAAATGACCCCGGTCATTTGCAAATGACCATGGTCATTTGGTCACGAGTAGAGCTGCAGACATTTAGAAGGTCCAAGGTAGTACGTCACTCTTCACGTCATATAAAATTTATATATCATATAATCATATTAAACGTCACGTCACATACGTCACGTCAAACATCATAGTATATGTTCATTGATATTCTAATGTCTGCAGCTCTAGTCACGAGTCATTTGCAAATTACCCAAAATTCAAATGACCTATAATGACCGGTCATTTTCAGGGTCATTTGAGGTCATTTAAAAATTTTCCAAATGACCAGGTCATTTACCATCACTGATTTCAAGAGTTTTCAATTTATATATTAATTATTATAAATTTTATTTGTGAACATGTTTATTTTTAATGTGAAATTATAAAAAAAATTATGTTCACAAAAATCATTAATTTTTTTTTGAATTTTCAACACTGGTTGGGTCTCTAGGCACAGCATCCGATCATACACAAACATTAAATGACCCACCGATTGCAAATGACTCTGGCCGTTCCCAAATGACCTGAGTCAGCAGACCATAACCAGACCAAGGCTCAATAAACCAGTCCGGACCGGACCACCTTCAACAAGAGTGCATATAATTTAAGCAATTAATATAACTGAACCGTATGTGTAGATTAACACTGCTAGCACCGGAATCTTTGGCGAATTTATTTTGTAAAAAAAAAAACACACTTTACGTTTATAATTAGCACAATATCATTTTATTTATTATTTTTAACGCGCTTTATTTTACAGTATTATATAAAAAACAACCCTTTTTTTACGCGTGCGATGTTATTCAAACTTCTATATTTGCTATAATTGTTTATATCATAACAATAATGCGAAATGAAGTTCTTTTACAATCGCGATGGAAATTAATATAATCGGTGTTTACAATAAGGCTTACTACAAATCAAGATCGCTTTTATACACCAAGTGGCGAATGTGATAATATTTTCTTATGAAAAATAAACATACAGATAGTTTTCATAATTATTCGCGATTGTTCCCTTGCTTCTATTTGATTATATAATCGTGATATTTTGGACCGGTCTTAATACGTGGACTAAGAACCATTTGGACCGGTCAAAAAACGGTCCGAACAACGGTTCTTTTGGGACCGTAATCCCTAGGTCATTTACCATCCCTGATTATAACAATGGTAGAATGTACTGTACGTACACATATCGGGAGCTTGTCCGATCAACTTATATAGGAGGAAATTCGTTTGATTGGCTGATGTATATCAATTGCCAGGGTCTAATATTAGGTTATTGGTGGGATGTAAAAGACTCGGGTCTTTTATACGGCAGTTTACGGTACTTTAAACTGTATAAATAAGTTACCCGGGCATTTGATTTACATCAGCCAATCAGACGAATGTCTGTCTATGTATGATTGGCTGATGTAAATCAATTGCCCGGATAACTTATTTATACAGTCTTTTTGAAAATTTCACTAACAAAAAACCACCGTAAAAGCCATTTCTAGCTTCGAAAGAACGTCTACATTCACTGTGCAAAATAATCAAAGTAAAGTAACCCAAGAACTTTACTTAGAAACGAAGATTTCGTTGTTTATTACTATTGCTATCTGTATTAGCTATGTACAAATACTGTATACGAAAAAATAGGTCTTACAAGCTGTTTGTTAACTTGTCATATTTAGATTTAAAATCCTTATTTTAATAATTCTAATTTTTATATTACCTTATTTTGTAGAATTTATTAAGTAGATATAATATGGCTTTAGTATAGATAGAAACGTATAGTATTAATTAATAATATAGACCAAAATGATGGCGCAATGGTATTATTTATTTAAGAATTTACATTAATAAAGAGTGAAATTTCTTGAAAGTTTTTTTTTGATGGATGCAAATACGAGTAATAACTCGAGAATTTATTAAATATATTGTCTAATTGATAATAAATTTCGAGAAGGTAGTCACATGTTTAGCAAAGGCAGTAATATTATTTCTACTCGAATATATAATTAAATATAATTGATAATCAGATGAATGCCTTCCTATGACCGATCAACTAACACTATAATTTAACGGGATTGCTATCTCATATTATTAGTTTATCGAGAAAACTGAACGTATACTAATCCGTACTAGTCTTTCAAATTATTTTCATATTATTATTTCGAAAAATGAACATATGCAAATCCGTATTTCCTTTCCCATATTACAGTATTAAACGCTTTTCAGCAGTTCTGATCATTGCTAATTATGTGAGAATGATAGGACCCCGAAATATCTATAGATAGGTAAGGTTTTAGTTAGCTTATTGTTCATATAAAATTTTCAAAAACAAAAGGTGCGTATTTTTTGGCCAAAATGAAAAAAAATTTACATGTAAAAAAAATGCTATCATAGGCAATTATATGATACTATAATAACCGTATAATTGGTATTATATTTTTGTGTAATAAGATTAACCAATAGAAATCAAGATGAAATAAACTATTACGTTATAAATCTTTATGCACTTGCTAGGTATATATAGGTTACACGATATTTATACGGTAATAACCTGGTATTTATAATTTTGCAAATCTTTACATTTGAATAATATCTTACCTATTTATGGATATTTCGGGTCCCGAATAATCCAATTTGGGTTTGATAGGTGTTAGAACGTATGTGGTAAACCCCTTTATTGTATTACGTTATATGGGTGCATTAGCATCGTTGCATTGCAGACGCCTTTTTCGATTGAAAAATTAGCCCATTATAAGAATTGAGTAAGTAAAATATCCATCAGGATTTACATTCTCATTTACCAACACTAGAATACATTATTGAATTGTCGTCTCAAATAATAATGGATACGTCTTCTATGAGTGAAGAAGTTGCAATTAATGTTGCAATTCCGAAAGAGGTAGTATTGAATTTGCTCAGAATTCTAGGGAATTCTAGAATTGACATTAAATTGCATGTGATAATCATATAGGAAGAATATAATGAAAATATAAGTACTTCCAAGTTGGATAGCATAAACCTTTATTTTAAGTTGTTAGATTCAGGGGATGAAAGAGAAGAGATTGCTCGTAGAGAGATACTTTTTTTAAATAAAAATAACGTTAAATTGTTTGAAGATATTCAGAAATGGATCAATAAGAATGATCAAACCACACTTGAGGAGACGATAGAATATCAATTAATGAAAATGATAGGGCAAGACCATCGATCAAAGACAACAATAGGACACCAACTTTGTAATATCTCTTATTCTTTGCATTAAAAGATTCTTATGGCTTTTATTGTGTCGATCGATACATTACAGTTAATTATTGAACATATATTTTCAGTAAATAATCCAAAGTCAAGAAAAGTAGATGCCATTGCAAAGACATTCTTTACCGATCATCTTCCCGACTTTATTCTTAAATATCCTGTAGATGATGACAAGGAAAAACAAAAGAAGCGCTATAACTTTATAAAATTGCTTCTTCATGTAGGGCTGGTGGTTGAAGAAGAAACTAAATCCGATGATAATGGCAAACGTATTAAATATGTAAAAATTTTTGCGCCATTCAAATTGCTTTGCCATTGTGCCCAGCATATGAAACTTAAGTTTCCCTTAGAAGTGAATTTCATTTTCTAATTTTAATTCACAAACTAAAAATTTTATATTAATGCGTAGTTTCCTTTAATATAGTTAGAAAACCATAAAATTGAGCATAAAACCAGGCCAATAAAGTGGTTCTTACCTAATCTAACATATAATACTTTAAACCTAAATAAAGTATCTGCTCCTTTCAGATCAAAATATTTGGAAAAGTTTAAAGGTGGGAATGAGAAGGATTCGTTTTTGAAATTTTTCAGTTCTGCGAGGCGGAATTTATTGGTAAATATTCCATTAAATTTAAAATTTTCATTTATATATTATAATAAAATTCATTATAACCACTTTTCGGTAGGTTGATTATATAATGAACGTAGCCAACCACACTATCTTTACATTCAATGAGAATGAAGACAAAGATGCAGAGAATAATCCTGATGTTGTTACTAAAAATATGAAACGGATAAGCAATGAATTTGCTATGTCAACACTTTTGAAAGAGAAGATCTTCACTGATTATTACCCTCTTCATGACGGATCAGTAATATGTGAGGATAACAACTTACGAGCGCAATTGAATGATTCATGGATCAAAAATGGTAAAAATAAGCCATTGGATAAAATACGAGAATATTTTGGAGAAAAGTTGGCATTATATTTTGTATTCCTAAGTGAGCGCATTTGCTTTTTTTCACATTGTATATATGTCTTTGTGCATTGTCTAATTATTATATTGATCACGATAATGGAATTGAATTTAGAGTTTTATACAAATTGGTTAACGATACCTTCCATCGTTGGAGTGATAGTGTTTATTTATGGATTAATTGATGCATTTAGGTTTGTAATTTTGTATTCAAATATTACATGGATATTAGTGTTGAAATTTAATATTTATTTTTTTTCTTTAAGTCGAGGATTAGTGTCTTCAAAAAATATCGGAAGTGTTTCCTCTATTGTCGATAACGCTCTTACCGTCCCTTTTGCATTATTTATGACATTATGGTGTATGAAGTTTACAAGTTGTTATAATACAAGACATACTCCTTTATAATCACAGTCCATTACAATTTACTATTTTTACTATTGGGTATTTTATTTATTGGCAAAAAATATTGTACATTTTGACGTGATTATAAGGTTTTCTTACGATGTGATTATATATATATAGGGTGACTATAGAGGAGTACAGCTATACCGTTCAGCATTGACTAAAGTACGTACGTACGTACTACGTGTTGTGTCCATAAAAAAGAGAAATTTATATCACAGGACATATTCATCATGTCCATAGAAAACGTTATCGTTATAATTAAATTTTTTATCCGGCATTTTGGATTTTCCATATATCAGCTGATATCGTGAGGCTGGTGGATATAGACAAAATCATAGGTCAAAATATGTTCATATAAATGGACTAAGTGATCTTTATATTAACCATACCATTATCCGGGATCTTATATTTTAAATTCACGAGTTAGCACGTTAACCCGTTAAATCGGTGACACCATTTCCCGATAGTTAACATTGACAGGAGTTGGGTATCGGGAAAATGATTGTCGAAAACCTCTATTTTAGATATATTTTTTTTACCGAGGTTAAATATAAATGCCGGATAAAACAATTACAACTCAAAAATGACGTCATAACTGCGGCGCAATATTAAAACGCTATCGCGTTTTGCTGGTACTTCTGGTTGCGCTTCTACATTATTTGACGCATCATGCCTCGTTAATTATGCTGGATACTTTAGTCAATGCTGTGCATTGGATAAACGATTATTTTCTCATATTTTTCTTTTTTTGCAGCTACTATGTTTTTAGAATATTGGAAAGGAGCCAATTGTACTTTACAATACAATTGGGATGTCACGGACTATGAAGAAGAGGTAATAAATTCATATAGCTTACATATATTTGCATTAATATTAACATAGCTTATTAATTCAACCATTTAGGAATTACCAAGACCAGAATTTTATGGAACAGGTCTGTAGAATTTTGTTAATTCTGTTACCTTAAAATAATCATATATTTTGGATTAATTTTATCTTTCAATAAAAGTAAGACGTATTTCGCCAATTACCGGGAAAGAAGAAGTTTTTTTCCCTTTAAAGGAAAAACTAAAAAAGTTTATAATTTCTGGAATTATTATCACTGTTTCGGTAAGGTTTTTCATTAGCTTGATTAACCGTAGAATTTATCAGAAGCACAAATCTTAGATTTTCTTATTCAATATTTTAAAAGCTGTGCATTTTTCTGATTACAGCAGGAGTTTTACTTATTTTTCCAAAAGTGTGGATTCATATCGGCATTTACACCTCCGTCACCACTGCTGTAGTGAGTCTCATAGTAATGTTAACACTTAGAATGGTAAATATATATTCGTTTTTATCCAATATTATTAAAAAATCTATTATTATTTTAAAGCTAATGTCTTGTAATGATAAAGTTGTATAGTAATTTGGCACTGCGGCTGACGGATTTTGAAAATCATAGAACCCAAACAGCATATGAAGGTTTCTATTTTGTAAATTTGATTTGATCATATAATGCTTTATTTTATATTAATTCGCTATCTTGTAAATGTTAAGATTCTTTGATTCTTAAAATATTTCTTTTCGATTTTGTGAATTTCTACACCGCTTTGTTATACGTTATATTACTTAAACAACAGGTGAGTGTTAAATTATTTATTAAATTTTAATTATCATAATGTAAACATATTTTTACTTCAATTTTTAGTTTGTAAAAGACTTGATAAACAGTCCAGATGTTACAACAGGATGTGAATATGACAATTGCTTTACAGAACTTACTGTTCAATTAGCAATTATTATGATTGGAAAACAAGCATTTGGACAAATTAGTGAAGTCCTTATTCCGTATGTATTTTTGTAATCTATTTCTTTTTTATAAACTTTTTCTAAGCCTTTAATTGTTTATAGGTTTGTTAAAAGCCGATTAAACAAAGATACAATAAAACAAGTACTAGGAGAAGACGAAGAAATTCCACAATGGGTGGATGATGATCATTTAGATGTACCACCTCCAATAGAAGATTCAGAATATATAGAAATTGGTATATCTTATTTATTTTATATTTATGCATAATCAAAAACATTATATTAATATATGAATCAATATTTTAGTTATACAATTCGGATTTATATCATTATTTTGCACGGTATTTCCTTTAGCACCACTGTTTGCTTGGATAAATAACATTGTTGAGAGTAGATCAGATGCTTTCAAAGTAATTTTTTTTTTCTTAAGTTGCTGTAAAAATTGATAAAAGTATTAGAATGGCTTGTGATTTACAGTATAATTAGTACAAACCAGACAAGCCGTTCAAATATTTAGTCAACTTTCTTATTTATGATTAAAGTCATTTAAACTAATTAAATTAATTAAATTTAATTGCAAAATTTATATATTTTATGTACTTAAAAAGTATATAAATGCTATGCGCAGACCGGTAGGATGCCAGGCTCAAGATATTGGAATGTGGGAAAAGTCCTTGACTTTTCTTTCGATTTTTGGTGTACTATCAAATACTATCATTATTGCATTTTATTCTAGTTGGTTGAAAGCACAATTCCTGAAATATATAGATGATGATGATACTCATTTGTTAATTGTTAGACTTTTATTTATTATTGCTTTTGAGGTAATTAATTAATGTTATTATTAATTAATTAAATTTAATATATGATTCAAGATAAATCTTTTTTTTTTTTTGATTTAAACAGCATTTTGTGTATATAATTAAGGTGGTTGCATATTTCATACCAAACGAATCTGAATCCCTAAAAGAAGCTATTGCACGTGAAAAATATCTGGCTAATAAGATATTGAAAAATAAAGAAATGCATCTTGTGTTTGAAAAAGAGCATACAGAATTATGAGGAAGACTCTTGAAAATTAGGGATTGGAACTGAGCAAAATTTATATGTTTTATTGATTTTGACTCGTCAAAATGTCGGTTATAATCATGATAATCAACCAATCAACCATTAACTTTCTATCAATGCAAATATTTAATGAACAAAAAAAACTATTTCTTTGTCCGATTCTTAACTTGATCGATTAACCGATCAATTGCTGAACGATTCCAATCTTTAATGAAAGGAAAAAAAATATAAACAAACTTTGATATATATTTAGCAGTTTAATATGATATATAACTAATTTTTATCTGTGGATTTATGTTTCGAATTCAGGGCAAATTTTAATTATAAAAATACTTGTGATCTATTTATCTAAAAAAAATTAATATATAAATAAAGGATATTTTTTAATAATAATATTTAAGATAAAATGTAGAAATAATCTAGTTGTCGCCGGTGACAGTCACCGGATTGCAATTGACCAACCAGATCGTGTTGCGAAATCAAAAACAAACGCTAAAGTTAATTGTCGTTAGGGTCAGGATTAGTGTTGAGTTAGGGTTGGGATAGGGTATATCGTATAGTAAAATTTGCAAGGATTTTTTTAATTAGATAGGTAAAATTTTGTGCTATCGCGAATTTTTGATAAATTTCAATGTTTCTTCGCTTTCGGGTTACACAAACGTAAGTTACACCTGATCCCGTGATGTGATTGGCAAATTGACTGACGACAAATAGATTCGCCCTAGTGAAAAGTTACTTCCCTAGTGAAAAGTTACTTGTTAACAATGATGTCATTTCGTTCTCCACGTGCAAAAATTACTGATTTTGAAGAAGCAAGCAAGTAAATACGATCAAGATGTTATATATGGAATAATTCCTTATTTTGCTCCTGAAGTGTTAAAAGGTGAACCCTACACTAGCGATTGGACTCGTATCAACTCGTAACTCGCGAATTAAACTCAGAGGAGTGCTCGAATCATTCACGAAAATCTGATTCTTGAAATATTAACGAAATACTTATTCGAGTTTTATTCGAGTAATTCGAGTCACGGCAATTAATTCATTGTTAATTTTTGTAAATTGTGAGTTACAAATAACTTCAAATATCGATATACAAAGCAAATACTGTATAATTTAATTTATGTGTGTAAAAGCTATAATGCAAATATATCAATTACAAGTTGCACACTCCTTTCGAAATATCCCAAACAACTTTGAGTATATCTACGTTTGGACTTATGGGTAGTTGTGTTTTGACTACTCACTTCATTACAGGATTGCTCCTGTTCATTACTGCTTTCGTTTTGCGAATGTTTTTATGGGCGAAATTGGTTTTAAAGTCGTTTAAATTTCTTTATTAACAATTTGCTATTGCAATAAATTACATAGTTTATGCACCTAATAATAATTTTTCATCATAATTCAGCGTTATCTCTATTGACATTCCAACTTAATATAATACACAAAGCATAGCATACTGGATTCAATGTGAACTGGTAATGATGGCATAATCTCAAGTTGTCCCTTAATGAGACTCAATCGAAGGAAGTGAGAATTTACTGATATAATCTTTTCAAACTGTTCGGGATCACAATCTGGAATAATGATACGTGGAGGATCAAGAGACATCAAAAAATTCACAATTTCACTGTCGGACTCTTTCACCTGAAATGTACATGAATCACATTACAAGGAAGTAGAAAATGTTATATGGTTAGCCATATCTTTATGATCTAGGTTCAAGAACTCTTTCAGTGGACATTAAGAAGATTTTTATCTATTTCAAGATTCTTAATGTTTAGATCCATGTTTAGTATTAACTTTTACATATTCCATAATATATAGCCACATATGTTAAGAATTCGAATAAAAAAATGTTTAGTCGTGGTACAGTACATGAATTTGTACATATCAAATTGCTACTTGTATGTTAATCGATACACCCATACGGTACAGAATAACATTTTACAATTCACTCGTTTTGTAAGACCATGTTTAGTAAGACAACCTATTTATTGTAAAGTGAGGGACGATCCAATACAAGCAATAATTTTTTTCTATTCTGATGTTATCCGTAAACTTTAGCATCTTCTTGCTTATCATCTTTTTGATATGTCAGCCTAAAAAAAAGTGGTTGTTAGAAACTACTCATATAACAATATACAACAATGAGCTCTGAATAGTCAGCAGGCAATTAATATGGGTAAGTAGCTTTGGTTTACCCTCATTAAGCCATCGAGTCCAGTGAAAATCAAGAAACTTGATAACCCTTATAAACTTAGTTTAAAAAAAGCTACGTCTTAAGAGTATATCTTGTATTCTTGGGCAACACCAGCGAAACTTTTATCCCTAGAACAAACTATATAGTCATTCTAAGTCTCAAGTTATGCAATCACGACCACAACCTATGTGGAAGTGAAAATTGTGCGAGAACTTATTCCATACACACCGCGCTGCCGACTATAGTTACCGTATACATAACCTGTTTTGCATCAGGCGAATTAGAGTAGAATTTTGATTGCTCCACTTCAGTGCCAATGCACTTTAAGTTCTGTAAATAAAATATAGTTTGTATTGATTTACATAAGGATTTATCATACACAAAAAAGTCTAAAATTTAATACTCACTAAGTTAAATGCTAGATTCACAAAATCAATAAATTCATGGGATTGCTTCCTTCTGCACTCCATTGTTTTAACAGCTCTCCATATCTGGAATAAATCTTCATCTTCCCTTAATGCCAGTTTCATTATCTTTTGCTTGAACCCTTCTTTTGTTTCATTGACCTCTTTTAAAATATCTTGAATGAATTTTAATATTTCACAAAAATTCGAGTCAAATTGTATCTGATTCTCATAGTTCTTATTTTTGACTTCTAAAGTTGGTTTGCTCGGCCATTTTTCAATAATTGCATTGTCCAATCTTTCTTTTATAGCATATAATTCTTTATAGTCGCCACCTGGTATCAAAAGAATAATGAGACAATACTTTTATACAAAATTAATGTTATTATATAAATTACTTACCTAAACATGTGACGACATCACATGCAAGAATAGCAACATTTTGGAGTACGTGATCACTCCATCGACCCTTTTGATCTATTAAAATACCATGCGCCATTTTATGCCGAACATTGTTCTTAAAATTTTTAAAAAGATTAACGGGAACTAATTTATGTTGGCCATGGAATACCGATTTATCAAAAATTTATATTTTTGATTATGAAATTAAGCATATTTAGGGTGTCAGCATTACTAAAGTCTGGATTTATGGGTGCTGTTTGGCGGCAAAGCCCTTGATGACCTCAGAAGGAATCATATGTTCATTCTTGATAAGGAATTCGTTAAGTGCTTTTTCAACCAAATTAAGAAGAGGTTCAATAATGGCATCTTGCTCCTCATCACTGAAGGAAAAAATCTGCTTGACAGGTGGGGTGATGATTCTCAGGTTTGTTCAGTATTGTAATTATTGGTCACTTTTGATCCAAAAAAGTGGATGAATAAACTCGTTTCTTGAATACTGCATATGGCCTTGATGGTTTGGGGAAATTTTTCCTCATTTTAGTGTGTATTTTTGACTGTTCACAAAAAACTTTGTCGTTACATAGAATATCGTAAAGTGATTTGGGTATAATCTCAGAAGAGACCTTTAATGGACATACATCACATAATAAATCAATGGTAAATTTAAGTGTACTTTTTATATTTTGCTTAATAACACCGGATCTCAACCATTTAGAAAGTTTGGACCTGCTCATTATGAAATTAAGTGAACAACGCAAACATGTGAAAAGGTAATACAGTAATACATGGAAATTTGCTAAAAATAGATTCTACTTGAACCATGTGATGATCTGCACAATTCGGCCAATCAGTGTTACCACAATTACTGTAAATTTCAGTGCAAGTAGTGATTTGACCCGGTTGGCCTATAATCGGGTAACCAACCCGAACCAAAAGAAATACGGTTAACTGATTAAATAAAATGCTTAATCGGGTAATTCGGCATAATCAGTAGATAGACGGTTAACCAATTACAAAAATGGTTGTACTGCATTAGAGGTGTTATCCGAATCAGCTGACCCGTACAGGTTGACCTGACTCGATAGGTTATGCGAGTCACAGGTCAAAAATTGTGCCAACTTAGATCAAACAGGTCATCTATAGGTATTTTCAAATATACTTTTGCTTTTTTTTTTTTTAACAAAGCCCGAGTTCGGCTTTTGTTGGTTATATATTATTTGTAAAAAGGCTTTATTGTATTTATTTTATTATTTTATTGAAGAAAGAGAGATCTAAAAACCTGCTTCTTCAATTCATTATTCCTTATATACTACTAATTTGAGTCAAATTAGTAGTATATAAGAAAAAAAGAATTGAAGAAGCGGGTTTTTAGATCTCTCTCTCTTCGATAAAATAATAAAATAAAATAAATACAATTGACCTGGTTGACACAGTTGATCTGGACAACTCGGGTTAACCGATAATTTGTTAGAAATTCTGATCTGGTTGACCTGGTTAATTCGGATGATGCAGGTCAACTGAGTTAACCGAAACAGTTCCGGTTAACCAATTAGAATCAGGTAGGACCGGTTTGGGTAACCGATTAATGATTTTGATCTCAGTTCAAATCACTAGATGCAAGGTACCCCCCTTGATTTGTACTGGGTATATTCAAAGCTATTTGTTGTGGTGTTTTGTAAGAGACCTGTGTACAAATCAAAGGCCAATTTACTAATAATAATTTTTTTTACTTATGGGCTAATATAATCTCCTTACAAGATACCCCTATGTAATATACCCCTGCCATACAATATACCCAGAGTATAAATCAAGGTTTGTTGTTACGTAAAATGTAAAATACCCAGGTACCTTGCACCGAAATTTACAACTCATAGATCTATCTGTGATTACAGGATCTCGGATAATACTAATAGAGGTACGAGTTGAGTTAATAATAAATTTTCAGACATTTTGTCCACTTTTTTGGCCCAAACTTTTTTTAAATTCTACCCAAAATATATAAATTTTAATTTGGCCAGAATTTAGAAAAGTTTGGCCAAAAAATGGTTTAATTTAATAAAAACATGTCTAATTTAGTAGTGTTCCGCAAAAGATCTGGGTCTGGTCCGGTCCATATACCAGACCGAATCCGGATCTTTATTAAGATCCGCTGGTCCGGTTTGAAACATAAGCTAGCTCTTCTGTTTGGTCAAAATGTTCATAATGTAGGTAAAAAAAAGTGACATAAAAGACGAGCAGAGTCATCAGAGAGATATGGATGGCAATATTTTCTTTCTAGAGAGGTTTTTTTTAGAGACGGACCAGATCCAGATCCATAACTTGGATCCCGGACCGGATCCGGATCTTTAAAAATACCGCCCGGTCTGGTTCATGCGGAACACTATAATTTAGGACTCATACCCTTTTTTGAATTATCCAGAGTTCTCATGATAATTATAGCTGTTTTCAAAAAGGTGTGAACGGACGCAAATCAGAAATTTCAAAGCCGGATCTTCAGTTTTTACTACATAATTAGGGGCCCTAATTATACAAAAAACTATTTCTAGTTATCAGTTATCCGCTATGTCATATGTAAATTTCATATATATGAAATTTGAAAAAATTAATATAAAATTACTATATTTTTTTTTTTTAAGCTTTGTAACCTGTCTGATCTTTATTAGCCAAATTACATAAAAGCTATATAATTTTATATACTAACAGTTAGGGTTCCTCAAATTCAAATCAAATCAAATATTGGATCAATTTGAATTTGATAAATCAAATTAGTGATTGTACTCGGGTAGAATTTGCAATTGTATGAAATAGTAATTTATCCAGATATCCAGGTAATTTAATAGTAACCGGGTAGAGGTTTTCCCAACGGGTACAATCTCTAAATCAAATTGATCCTGATTTGAATTTGATTTGATTCAAATATTTGAATTTGAATTTGATTTAAATTTGAATTTTTAATAGTAATTTTCAAATCAAATCAAATATTTGTCAAATCAAATCAAATTTGGCCATATTTGAATTTGATTAAATCAAATATAGTCAAATTTGAATTTGAATTTGATCAAATATTTGATTCAAATATTTGAAGATCAAATCAAATTGCGGAACCCTACTAACAGTAATGATCGAACTAAGCCGGCTGCCCGAATTGGTGCCCAACTTTGGCTACTGCACTGAAATGGTTTGCTCATGCTCAAATGTCAGTCTTCCCCATCAGTAAGAAGTATAGCACCGCCTGGCTTCAGAAACCAACCACAGGATCCATTCTATCTAAAAACCTCTTCTCTGAGCTTCTCATAAAGAAAAATAAAAAAGGGAAAAAGACTAAAGGGGGACAATACCTAAATGACTAACCAAAAAACCAACCAAAAATACAACCAAACGAAAAAAAAACAAAAAAAAGAAAACCAAAGAAAAAGCAAAGAAAGAATAGAAACTGTAGATGCTAACACGTCTAGCATAAACAATAAAAATTATATAATACCACAAGATTAATGTCTATCGATGTATTATATGTACAAGTAATAAAAAAAAAACTAAAAAAAAAGATAAGAAATTTTTCATGTGCCCTCCAGATCCAACCACGTCATTCATTGTTTATTTGTATGTAGCGACCAAATTAACTCGTGACGGCACCAGTCCCGATTCGGATCGTCCAATTCGGAAGGAGTAAACTCTGCTGATCTTTTGGAGGGGGTAAGCTAGGATTTCCACTTTTTGGCGAAAATTTCGAAAAAATCCAAAGGGAAGTAAGACGATACTTGAAAGAAATTTAAAGAAGAGAGTGTAGTTGGAAAAACTCAGTTTTTTGTTGTTCCCCATTGTTTTTCTACAGGAAACTTCGTCGATGGAAGAAAACTTTAATCTCCACCAAAATTTCTCGTACAAGGGCTCCACCTTCTGCCAGTTATCTTGTAAAAGTACACTTTTGGCTTGCATATTGAATATATAAAGGAGCTACCGGAAAGTTAGTTGACCTTTATAAAAACCATTTTCCTGTGTTATCATACTATACATTAAGTATAGGCAACTCTCCAACAAAAAACTTCTTGTTTTTCTTCCGTTGGTAATTTGGTTCAAGTGATCGTTGGAAAGAGTTCTGAATATCTTCTATATTTTTATTATAAAATTATTATAAACTTTGAAGCAATGATGTTTTTCAACCTACATATTAACTTAAAATTAAATTTCGTGATTATATAGAGCAAAAGGAGGTGAATAAAAAAACCTTTCCTGCCAACACGTTTTGACTTCAAACATGAGTAAAATTACGTGCTGAACAACTTTGCTTAAGCACCCAAAGTAGGTTACCTAATGAAAAAAAAAGTTTTATATTGCAAAGTCAAAATTTTTAACATTTTTACATAGACAACCCATTTTTCTTACAAGGTAACCTACTTTGGTCGCATAAGTAAAGTTGTTCGGGCATACTTTTACATGTACTTATCATCTTAAAATCGGAAAATTTTTGTTTTTGGCGAAGTTACATTTTCGTTTTGTGCAAAAATGGCGGAACTGTAGCTTGGCAGGAAAGGTTTTTTTATTCACCGCCTTTTGCTCTATATAATCGCGAAATTTAATTTTAAGTTAATATGTAGGTTGAAAAACATCATTGCTTCAAAGTTTATAGTAATTTTATATGTAATTTTTTCAAATTTCATATATATGAAATTTACATCTAATATTGTGTGACAAATCGGATGACTGTTATATAATAATCAGAACTTTACAAAGTTAATTGATATTTGTGTCTTAAGTTGTTTCTGAAAGTTTCATGTAATTTATTAATTTTTTATTAATTCACTTTCGCATTTTACGCTAAAAAAAAATTTTTTTTTTTTTTTTGCGTAAACGTGAAATGCGAAAGCGAAGTTAATAAAAAATTATTCAAATCATACGAAGCCTATACAATTACAACTTTAATTAGAACAAATATCGTTTAATTTAGTATAATTTTGACACATATATATAATTGCGATTTTTTTTTTTTATGAAAATACCCTGATCCGTATGTTTACAAACGGAAACGAAGTTTTTGCCAATACCCAACGGTTCAAGATATTTTATAAGTATGCCCTGCCTGCAATTTATTTATAGTATATAATTCAGCCCAAAGTGTATAATGCCGGCTGGAATTAGGATATACATTCGAAATCTTCCGAAAAGAAAGAACATAAAATACAAGCAAGTTCGAAACTAAATTTTGAGCAAATGGTATTTTGTCTTGAAAAAGACCCTATGAGACATACTCTAACAATTACTATGTCCAATCAAGCCGTGTCCCCAATATCCGAGAAGTTTTGAAGGTGCTTCACAGCCTGTGAATTTTAATCTGGAAAGGCTCGACATTAGACTTTAAAATGACCAAATGACTAATCATTTCTGGTCATCACTACTTTAAAACGACGTCTCTTGATATAGATAGCTCTTTTTAAATTTGTTATCGGTTCTGCTTATAAACTACTGAAGTCAATTTATTTCTGGAAAATTTTGATAAAGTCGGGTTTCGAGGCATAAGATTCTTGTAAGGTTGGTAATTTTGCTATCAAATTTTAAGAAAAAAGTGAAAAAAGTCAATGGGTATCTCGGATCTTTTGAGATACTCCAGTGTCAGTTCTGGGTACTTGGGCATGCATAAAAAATCTTTTTAGTAAGATAAATAATAAATATAACAACAATACAAACAAACAATATAAACATTATTCAGTCCAATTTTGGATTTGAATTTCACGAAAATCCGAAAGTAATTAAATTACACATGTAATTTATTGATGTAAATTTTATTGTTGTAAAGTAAGTTGTTAGGTAAGTTTTAACAACCTAATCCGAAAATTATCATTTAACCAATCATAGGATTTAACCATGCTGGTAAAGAATGTGTAACTATACCCAGTTTTCGCAAAATCCTTTTTAGTAGGCGTAATGACATAGATAGATTATTGTATCATTGTGATGTAATTGCTGAACAGCGCTAGTGCAGTCACATAAATGTGCAACGTGGAACTGTTATCATCATGGTGATAGGCTCGAAGAATCACTTGCTGACCTGGATAAGTCATTTAATATTGTTGCAGAAGCGTTAGAAAGTCAAGAATTTAACCTACCTCGGTAGGGGATAAGACATACGGATTTTAATAAGGCATTGAGATTAATCCAAACGAAGCGTTAATACGCTATCTAAAATGACAGTTTGAATGAACAATACCTGATTTCGAAATGACACATGGATGGAGAGGAGGCATTTGAAATCTATCGGAGGTGGATATTCTAATAAAAAAAGGTCTGAATGTGAAAATATCCATCAAAAGGGTATGGATATGAACGTCCATTCGATTAGTGTAAAGTCAGCGATCGAGAATAAATTGAATACACGTGTACTACGTGGTTGAGAGATCAATTTGAAGGATCAATGGTGCAGACTGAAAAGAATGTGAATGAAGGTGTAACTACCCCAGTTCCTTTTTTTTTTTTTTTCCTTCTCTTTATCGCTGCCCATTTTACACGTCACAGTGGAGTGTTCGGTCAACTATGCAAATCAAAGCTATGCACAGTTACCTTATAAAAACTATTTATTAAGAATTTTTTCGAATTTAGTGATCAGGATAGAGATCGGGATTATTTTATATATATATTTTAATAGTAAAATATGACTTGTTTTGACTTGTTTTGACTTGTTTTTAGATGTCTTGATTACATCACTTTAACTTTTTTCAACTATTTTAGCTGTTTCATATTATTCTCGTTTCAAATAAAAAATATTTTAATACCAAATTTTTAACGTAACTTTGTTATAAACATGACTTAAGAATCGATTTATGCTAAAATAATTGAAAAAAGTAAAGCAATTCGCTCTAGACATCTAAAAATATACAGATCATTCTTTACTATTATTAAAAATTCTTAATTTTTTATGGTACTGCATATAACTTTGATTTGCCCGAATACTTCAACGCCACAGGATTTGCTAGCGCTAGTAATTAAATTTTAGTATTACTAAGTGAGTTTAATAGATGATGAGTTATGATTTGATTAGATCACAAAGTTAATTCATAAAATGTACGAACTTTAGTGAACGAATTTGGTAAGCAAAATCTGTAGTACGTACTGTATCTGTAGTTAATTGCGGACAAACTATGGGGAAATTAATGATTTACCTCTTAACTTCATCAATTTCATTGTAAAGTTTTTAGCGAGTACAATTAGTGTATTCAAAAAAGATATTTGATTCAAAACGTTTATTTTTACTGTACTATCGCACTATAATTTTTTAAAATTATTCGTGTTAATTTTATTCTGCGAGTATAGTAATCAGCATTTGTTATATACTTAAATAGACTATTTTAACGGTAGTTTTTAATTTACTCGAACTAGTTATGCATGGCATCAGCCGTTCTTATAATGTTCATAATGTTATATAAATAGCAAGGTTCACAACATAACATGACCTTACCTGCATCAAAGAAACTTGATTTTTAAAAGCGATTTTTTTTTAAGAATAACAATTATGCATTATCGAAAAATTTATTACAATTGCGATGGGAAAATCAAACAAATAAATTATCTTTAAAAAGGCAATAATTAACCAATCCAAGTTAATTTATCACAATTTCAAATGCCCGAACGTCTCCGCAGTCGTTATTTTTAAACAAACCAGGTATATAATGAAAATTTTCAGGCTTTTTTAGATATTAAGTGAGTTATACGTAACAGGTAATATCGTACCTGATATCAGATACGTATTTGATCTTGTTGATAATCACGTTGTTAAACAAGTATATAAATATCGATATCTAACGGAAAAATTCTCATCTATTTACTTCTTCGTTCTTTAAACAATATGGCTTCAAAATGTGAAGAAACCATTACTTTGCCTGACGGTAGAAAGGTTAAAAGTAAGCATCTTTATATACATTTTGATAGATATGACAAATTTTATTCTAATTTTGATTATAATAATTATTATTAATTATTATTATTATTATTATTATTATTATTATTATTATTATTATTATTATTATTTATTATATAGTTTATACTGGTCTTTTTATTAACAATGAATTTGTTGACTCCGTCGATCGCAAACGTTTTGAGACCATCAATCCTGCAACCGGCCAAGCTATTACTTCTGTAATAGAGGCAAATGAAAAAGATGTTGATATCGCCGTTGAAGCTGCCACAAAAGCCTTTAATGAGAAATGGATTAATGTGGATGGCCAAGAGCGTGGAAGATTAATCAATAAGCTTGCTGATTTAATTGAACGTGATCTCGATGAATTAGCTGCTCTTGAAGCCTTAGATAATGGTAAAGCTTATACGATAGCAAAGTCTGATGATCTTCCGTTTACAGTTGCCGTTTTCAGATATTTTGCCGGATGGTGTGACAAGATCCATGGAAAGGTAAATTGTTTTTTTTTTATCATACTATGTACAGTACGTACATACGCTTTTTAATATCTCAAATGATATATGTTTGGTAGGTTATTGAGACTCAAGGCGATAAATTTTGCTATACACGTCATGAACCAATTGGCGTTTGTGGTGCAATTATTCCATGGAATTACCCACTTTTAATGTTAGCTTGGAAATTAGCACCAGCTTTAGCATGCGGTATTTATGTTGAACATTGATAATTCTGTAAATACGATTAAAATAAAACTATCTATTAAAATATCTATTTTTTTTCATAGGCAACACAATAGTACTTAAGACATCTGAATTAACTCCTTTGTCAGCACTAAAAGTTGCTGCCTTATTTAAAGAAGCAGGGTTTCCAAAAGGAGTCGTTAATATTCTGTCCGGATTCGGTCCTACAGCAGGTGCTGCGATTGCCAGTCATATGAAAATCGATAAAGTCGCTTTCACAGGTAAGATTGAATTGGTTCCCGAGTTTATAGAAAAAAAAAAAGTTATTTTAATTTATTTATTTATTTATTTATTTATTTATTTATTTTTAAAATTTCTCTTTTAGGATCGACCGCTACCGGAAGATCTATAATGAAAGCTGCCGCAGATAGTAATTTGAAAAAGGTTTCTTTAGAATTAGGTGGAAAATCACCAAACATTATACTTGCAGATTCTGACCTTGAAGAGGCTGTTAAATGGTCATATCAAGGAATTTATCAGAATCATGGTCAATGTTGTTGTGCTGGATCTCGAGTTTATGTTGAAGAACCTATTTATGATAATTTCATTGAAAAGTTCAAGACGTATGCACAAAACATCAAAGTTGGTGATCCTTTTCATAAAGATACTTTTCAAGGTCCTCAGATTTCTCAACGACAATTTGATAGGTAAAAATTATACTATATGACGTAAAAAAATAATAATAATAATAATATATGACTAAATAATTTGTTTCATATATTTAGAATCATGAAATATATTGAATGTGGCAAGAAAGAAGGGGCAACTTTGTTATTGGGTGGTAAACGACATGGTGATCAAGGCTATTACGTCAGTCCTACTATTTTCACTGATGTGGTAAAGTTTTATTCTAAATATATATTCTTATGAATTACTTTAGTTTTTCGAAAACCATTTCTGACTAATTGACCGACATTAGCTAATGCCAACTAATTTTGTTGGCATTATGCCCTTTCGGGAAAACGGCTTTCGGAAACTTGAGTTGCATTGATTCTTATGATGTATACATATTGAACTTATTTACTTTGTAATATTTTTAAGAATGAAAATATGACGATCATGCAAGAAGAAATATTTGGACCCGTTGTAGCCATTGCAAAATTCAAAACTATTGACGAGGTAATTGAAAAGGCACACCTGACAAAATATGGCTTGGCTGCAGCTGTCTTCACTAAAGATATATCTCGAGCAATAAAAATTTCAAATACGTTGAGAGCAGGCACTGTGTGGGGTAAGTTTTTCTAAATCTAAATCACGTAACTACAATTTTTACATATATAATATATATAAATATCGGTAATAATTTTTATTATCACTTTATAGTAAACTGTTATAATGTGGTTAATGCCAATACGTAAGAATTTGAAATTTTAGTTCTCTTGTTTGTCACTATCTTACGTTTTTCATTTTACTTATTATTATTTTGTTATATTTTATTTACACAAATCAGCCCATTTGGAGGTTTCAAAGAATCTGGATTTGGTCGTGAGCTCGGAAAATACGCGTTAGAATTATATTCTCAAGTGAAAACAGTTCAAATTAATCTTGAATGCTAAATGTGAATTGGTAAATAATGATTTAAATGCAAGTAAGATAGTTTTTTTGAAAACTTTAAATTTAGCTAGTATAGTTGCTTTTTTTTAGTCGAAATTTCTTTTTGTTTACTTGAAAATGTAGTAGCTTTTGTAAATAAATTCACATTCACTTATTATAAGATTTAAAGTTTAACATTTGGTTTTTACGGCCTTAAATAATTTGTTAACATCAAACAAAATATTAAGGGGTTTCAGAATTAAAGTGAAAAATCTAATTTTGATAAAAGTAGATGACGTATCATTTTCAAATGAGCGATATATCAACTTTATTTCATTTTCCAAAAAGTTTATTTTTTTTTTATTTTTAAGGAGGCGCCAAGTTTATTAAATATTATGATATTTGTTACATAGATGAGTGCTTTCGGTAAAATTTATTTATTTCGTTAAATGAGAGTCTCTAAACACTCCCATTTCATTTCCGATTTCAAATAGATTCTTTGTATAAAATTAACTTTAGAAATTTTATTCTTGAAATTCTTACTAAATTATAAGCTTATGTCAACTTGACGACAAAAAGGTTTCGGATAAGCATAGTATTTATGTGAATACTAAAATATTTTTACATTAAGAATCTTAAATTTGATATTCGCAATCATATCAGATATTACCTGTTACATTATACGTATAGAAACATGAATTAATAATAGCAATTTTTCAAGCTCAATTAATTGATTGGTGGCGCAGCCACAATTGGTCAATTATAGCGGTTTGCAAAAAGGTATAACACTGTGATTTCGTGATGTTAGCAGAAAATTTCTGAGATTTTAATTCCCTACCTGATCATAATTTTCAATCAATAACGTTCATGTTTTATTCGAAATCTTTAAAATTCTTCAAGAATCCTGATTTCTCTGAATTACATGATGTCATGATCTGCAGAGGTCACACCTTTTTGCAAACCGCAGTTTTGTGTTAGATTCACTATTAGCTGTTTAAAAAATCAAGTTACACCAGTGAAAGAAAATTGCAATTATTTCATCATTAGTTGGGGTTTCAATTATTAATTTTAAATGATTTTAAATAATTTTAAAATGATTTTTCGGCAGGTCTGAATAATAGTAGTATACGCTATTATATTTTATAGTTTATATTTTATTGTTTTACTTGTTACCCAAATTCTTTCGCTCAATATAATAATATTTTGTAGTTAACATAATAGAAGGGCAGTCAATATTATTCTGTCATTTGAATAAAATTATCAATGTTAGCCAATGACAAATTATCTATATGACCTTTGTGACCTATTTGGTGATAACAAAGGGTGTTAGCATTTTTAAATATACCAAGAATCATAGTAAGAAATTTTTTATTAGCATCTATAAATATGACAAAAGTCATATGATATAGCCAATAAAAAAAAAGGTATGACTTAGGTCACGGCCAACGAAGTTTCAAGTGTTAACCAGAAAAAAAGTGCGTCATTTTCTTATCATTTTCTATTGCCAAGAAATGTTAATCGTATAGATATTAAAAATACGTCACTAATAATTTTCGAGAACACTACTAATTTTCGCCAAATTTATGTAGTACGTAGTTTATAACCATTCTATTTATAGTAGTAAAATTTTTAAAGTCTATTTAAAAGAATTTAACCAATTTAACCATTAAATTTGCTGGAGTTACACAAAACCTTTTATTGTGATTGGTTGATATCATATAATCATCATATCATATGATACCCGATCTTTTAAATGCATTTGTTTCTTATTAACTGTTAAATATTTTAACCAAATTTTAATAATTTTTACCATCATTAAAATTAGAAAGACCTATTCTAGAACTTTACTTAGAATTTAAAAAACCAGTTAATAAATTTTTTTTTAAAATATTAATTAAAAATAAAAAAAAATTTGCCATCAAGATCATATGAAAAATGATCTACGTATTCTCTAAAAAAAATGATAGCAGATGACGTACTTAACATTCCCGAACTAATACTTATTAATATTTAAGTTTATAAGGATTGTTAGACCTTGCTTATATAATTACTAAATTTCGCAAATACATCGTAATATTATTTTAATGTTGTCAAAATCATTTAATGTTTATTAAAAAATTTATTAACTGAAAGCCAAGCATTGTTAACTTAAAGATTGTACTTAAAATTTTGTTAAAAATTATTAAGTTGTTACCTATGTACAGTATGTACAGTATGTACAGTATATACAATAGATGCAATCCAATACAAAATACAAAATACAAAATTTTAGTGCCGCAAGAGGAAAGTTTAAATTCTCCATCTAAACTCTAGATTCCGGATTTGTATTATTTTAGGCAATTAATATAATCAAATTATTGAGAGAAGAAACTTCATATGAATTCAATATTACGTAATATTCGATCACATACTGTTTACTGATTATCGAACAAAGACATCATACATTCAAAGAATGCTACGTCACAATTTACAATTGAAAATATACTTACCTTTACTGTAATTACATACATCATTTGATGACATAGATTGAAAGTCATCTGTGTTTGACGTTTAAATGGATTGTGAACGAAAATGACGTATAGACTAATATCATGAGTCTATTCACACTTATATAAAGGACTGAAATATTTCGTGTTTTTTTTTTCTGAAGCAAATTTAAAAAATTTTCATTTCTCACAATCAAAAATTAAAATTTAAAATTGTAATATTTCTCTTTTCACAAAGTCAAATAATAAAATTATATATATCTGTTAATAAAAAGAAAACTAAAAAAATACAACATGTCTCACAAACTTCCACCCAAAGATGATCCCGTACGTGCCTCGCATGAGCAAGATGCGTTAAAAGCTGCTGAAAGAGCGTCTCAATTAGCCGGTGCATTCAAGTATTTTATCAAAAAAATTTTTTTTTTTAAATAATTAAAATTAATTATATGTTAGTCTCTCTAATTTTTAATTTATTTAAATTTAATTTAAATTTAATTAATAGGGAAGGAAAGATTCCAACAACTCAACAAATCACAACGGCTATTGATACAATTCATGATTCTGATGCGATGCATAACACTGCTCGTGGATTGTCACCTTTAGGCAAAAAAGTGTTTGCTAATACCGAAAAGTTTTTGGAAAGTACAAAAACTCTTTTGATCGAGAAGAATGCTAATGATGAATTACAAAATACTGTATATTATGGTACTAAAGCTGCAAGAGAAATAAAAGGTAGCTTTTAATTAATGCTTTTATATGAATTTTTTTTATTATGGATAATTGATAATTTATTTATTGCATTATAGAAAATACATCATCGATTCCAGAAGACTTGAGGCAAAAAATAGATGAACATCTTGCTTCTGCTGAACCATCAGTAAAAGCAATTTGGCAAAAAACCTTATTGGTAAATAATAAAATTTATATATTGTTTTAATTTTTAATCACCATGTTTTATTATGTTTTTTTTATTCATTTATATATCTTTTCATATTTATATTATATAGATCCCTCAACTATTAATTTCAAGTCCAGAATTTCGAAGATTAGTGAACGATATTAATCATGTAATTCAAGAAGCTTTACAAACTAGTGTTCCTGGTCACGAAGATCGTCTTGTTGAAACTCCACCTGAAGATGAAGAAAAACATCCACGTGAATTTGCTGAAAATCTCGCTCAACAAGGTCGCGAAAGTGTATATCCTGTTGCTAAGGCTGGAGCTGAACTCATCGGTCCACATATAAGAGCTTATGGTGAAGGTAGTAAATCTCTAAAAGAAGCTAGCAGTGAAGGAGTTAAAAACGTTGCAAACTCTGTTAGAACTAGAGTGACTGCCTACAAATTATCACCTGAGAAACGTGAACGTATCGTTAACCGATTTAAGAATCTCATGTTTGAAGTTCAACAAAGCCCAGAATTTCAAGAAGCTCTTAGTGATCTTATTGATGTCATATCAAAAGTTTCGACTTATACTCAAGATGCCCATTCTCATGTAGTTGAAACTGCTAAGGGCCGTAGTCAAGATATTCCATCATTTCAACTTGCTCAAGAAAATGCAAAAAGTCTTATCGAAAATTTTGCTAATAATAAGTCATTAGATGATTTAGTTGATGCCTTGAAAGATATGGGTACTCAAGTTAAGAATCATGAAGATCTTCGTAATTATTTGAGAAATCTTCGACATTTTGTTCTCTCCTCTTTACGTGATCGTGAATTCGTTGAACGTACTGATTATAAGGAATATGGTTCACGTCTCATTGAAGATGGTCGTAAAATTTTATTGGATAATTATGGAAATTTCACTGAAAGAGTCACTCAAGAATTGTCCGCCTTTAATGAAGCTATACAAGAAGATCAAACTACTCAACAGTGGACTAGAGACCTTGAATGTTTGGTTAGAGATATCTTTTTGGACGAAAAAGGTCGTCCAACTATCAAATTTGAATTAGTTAAAGACTTTGGAAAAATCTTATCGATCGTGGCCGAAAAATTGAAGTTTATTCCATTACCACGAATGGAAAAGTATGTTTATACATTTTTATTATGTTCATTTTACTTTTATTATTATTAAATATATTTATTTACTAAAAAAAAAAATATTTATTTTTCATCCTATTAGTTATGATGAAAATTATGAATTTTGTTTCGATAATATCGTCCTTCACGTGTCAGATATTCTTCCCAAACATCTTCATGTTAGTGTGACATCTGACATTAATTTGGATCGTGAGGGTAATGACGTTGTGCAAAATACTGGATTTTTCGAAATGTATGTTGATTTTTTTTTTCTTTCTTTTTTTTTTTTTTCGTGTTAATTTTCTAATTTTTTGTAACATATTAATACTTTCCTACTAGTTCCAAGCTTCGTGCTGACGCTCGCAATATTGCCTTCTTCTTTAAGAAGAAGGGAGGATTGATCCAAATGCGTGATGTGAGTTAAATTCAAATTTTTTATAATTACTCTTTAATTTACGATTATTAAATTTAATTTTAAATTATTATACATATATATATAGGTCGGTTTGGTTGATTTCGCAGTTCCTGCCGATGGTATGCGGTTCTACATGAAAGTCCTTTTGGATATGCCTCACGAAGATGTACAATTCACACAATTCCGTGTTCTTGAGGCGGATACTAAGATATCAGAATTGAAGATTCGTTTACATGACACGAAACGAGAGTGAGTATCATTTATATATAAAGAGATATTATTATTTTATATATATATATAATTATATGGTTCCTAATTTCTCTCTTTATGTTACTAAAAAATTAAATTAGCTTCTTGTACACGTTAATTACTCCTTTGGCGGAAAAACGTATTAAACGTCAAATTGAAAATCTTATAACTGAACAGATGAAGAAAGCAGTTGCATTTATTCAAGAAAAAGTCGCACGAGTTCAGACTCAAATTGTTGAATTACAAAAACGTAAAAATGCTATGAAAGCTACAAGTGACAACGAAGATTTAAATTCTAATGAAAATAGGAGAATTGAGAATCATCATGGTTCAAAGCATGCTACTAAAGCTTAAAATTATTATTTAACTTGAAAAAAAAAAAAATTTATATTTCGTGACGGTAAAAAAAAAAAACATTTCAGAAATCATTATGAAAAAACATCTATTAAATATTACACTAGGATAGTATTACTATTAAGCCACATTTTTTTATATACATATATAGTTGCATATAAGTTTAAACATTCATATTTAGACAGTTGGTTATTTAGTTTACGAAATGTAAAAGTTTTTTTGTATCACATAAGTTAATCATATATAATATATTTATATATATTTATATATATATAAATAATAAAGGAGATTAGTTCATATTAAAAAGAAGTTTAGAGGCAATTTTTTTTACTAAATTGTGAAAAATCAATTTTTTTTTTAAAAAAAAAAATCGTTACGTAGTATAACCAATTAAAAGGGTTTAGGATTGGTCTAGTGAATTCTTTATGCGATTAAGAGTTAAGACAAATCACTACGTAATACGAATTTTTTCAAGGATTTCCTTATCTGTTAAAAAAACAAGAAACGTGTGTGTTGAATATTTTCATATCGTATTTAATTCAAATTCATAAAATGGTTTACTATTTGTTCCACAGAATTGACTAATAATAGAGCAAATTTGAAAGATTAATGATTATCGCAATTTCAAGAAATAAACAAGATTTAGATTTTATCGTATGTACACTCATAACCCTAACCCTAATTTAATTAAGAAATTCCAAATCCGTTTCCACTCAAAACATATGTAACGGCCAAGAGTAATAGTTTTCACTTCTAACATTTGTATCTTATAATATAATTAGTATTCTTTATTATAACAAAAAATTTTTGTTATTTCATATTGAAGTATCCTATTTTGAAAATTTTGAAATGGTGTATTAATCAAAATTACGGTTTAAATACTATTTTGAAAATACCTCGTGATTAAAAATTTTCTAGATTTTTAAAAAAGAAAAAACAATTATCAAAGAAAGAAGAAGGTGAAAAAGAAATAGAAGAAGTTGAGTTTATTGAAAATAATGACACCTAGTAAGTAATTAATATTGTGTATTTAAAAGAAATTGATAATAATTATAAGTTAAAATTAAATAATTTGGCTAGTATGCAAGAAGTTGCTAAAGAAGAAGATGATGATGTTGTAGAAGAAGAAGCTAAAAGAGAAGTTAGAGATGAAGAAGAAGAAAGTATTGTAAACGAGCCTCGGGTGAACTGGTTGCAAAGTATCGAAGCAGTTACAAAAGAGCTATATGAATTAAAAAAGAAGCTAGAAGCTAAAGAGAATGAATTAAATCTTTTAAAAAGAGACTGAGATAGTATCTTAGAAAGATGAAATTCTTTGGAGTCAGATTTGATTCGAATGTTAGGAATGTGTATGGAGATACAAGATTTTAATGTACTGCATGCAGATTTTAATGCTTTGAGAGAAGAAAAATTGGAAATGTTGGAATATTTAGGTTGTTTGGAAGAAGAAAAAAGAGTTATTAAATCGCAAAATTGAAATGTTAAGAAGACGATTGGGTAAGTTTTAGTATTTTAGTGTAGATATATTGTAATATTAAGTTGCTTATAATAAATTGAAAAAAATTTAAATTATAGGAAAAGAAAATTTGGATCCTAATGAGTAAGATTAGAGAAATAATAAAGAATTAAAGTTTTATGAGTTTATTATTGTAAATATTAGTATATTTGAATGATTAAGTTTTTTTTTTTTAAAAAAAAATTTTTATTTTTATTTTTTTTTATTTTATTTTTTTATTTTTTATTTTTTTATTTTTTTTATTTTTTATTATTTTACTATTTAAAAAAATAATTTTCGATAAAAAGAAAAGAAAAATTGAAAAATAATCAAAAATAAGTCAAAAGTGCGAATTAATTTGACGAAAAGTATAAAGCGAAATTTTAAAAAAGTATATTTAAAAAGAAAAATTATTTGCAAAAAAAAAATATTGAATAAAAAAAATAATTAGAAGAAACTAATAAAAAAAATAAAATAAAATCTTTGAATTAATTTGTCAAAAAGTGAACAAAAATTTAAGAGGTATAATCGATGAAGTAGCTACCAAAATATGATGATGAATTAAGAGGAATAAAATAAATAGTCCTATATCAATAATAATTACAAAAATTCACAAAGCTTTATCAAGCCTCAATTCACCAAGAATTGGAAAAACAATAATAAAAAAAATATTATAAAGGAATTCCAAAAATAATAATCCAAAATCACAAGCATTTTTAGTCTCAATTTCTATAGAATTAGAAAAATATACAAATTTTAAAATATAATTTCAAAAAAAAATAAAGAACCTTTATGCGATGGATAAAGGGTTAAAAGATATAAAGATGATAGCTTTATATTCAAAAAATAATAATAAAAATATAAAGATGATGGCTTTATATTCAAAAAAAATAATAATAAAGATATAAAGATAATGGCTTTATATTTAAAAAAAAATATATCAATTTAAACAAAAAAAATTCAATATTATTCAAGTATGAATGGCAAAATTGTAAATAGGGCTTATGTTCCCTAATTATAAAAGAAAATAAAACCAGTAAAAAAAAATTAAAAAAAATAAAATATCTATTGATCCAAGCCATTAAATCCAAAAATAAATGTCTATAATAATTTTTAAAGAAACACAGAAAAAAAAATTAAATTGTCTTCTAAAAATATTTTAATAATTTTTTTAAAAGTTTCTTTATCTAAATAATATATATATTTAAGTTTTAAATTTTGAATTTGATAAATTTCATTATATCCAATAGTTTTAAATAAATAATAAGTCCTAATCCAAGCCTTTTTGCTTTTTGGATTAATATGAACTTTGGTTTGATTAGGACAAGCCAATACTAAAGATCCTAGATGATAAGAGTAGGCAAGTATTTTGGTATGGTCCTTTTGATTTTGAGCTATTTTATATAATTAATACCATATGTTTGATAATAATATTTTTCCTATAAATAGATTATAGACAATAGAACAGATACTGGGTGAAATTTTTCAGGTAATGCATATACTAATTTTTTATAAATTTTGTTAAAAAGGGCTCGTTGATTACTCATGATAAAAAAAATTATAAATAAAAAAAAAATTAGAAATGAAAAAAAGAATATATATGTGTGTATATATAAATATATATATAAAAAATAAGTTAAATTAAAATTATAGAGTATTGTTTAATATATAATATATAAAAGAATTTACAAAAAAAAATTTCATATAACGTTTCTCAAAAATATTAATTCTTTAAGAATCTAATTAATATGAATATTTTAAGCTTGTGTAATAGTACAATAAATTTTGTATAATCTAAAAGAGACTTTGTATAATGTTAACAAGAAGAGTAAAGAAAATTTTTAAAATAAAGTAGTTTTGCTAGCTATATTTAAAAAAGTAAAAAAAATACAAAAGAAGGAAAGAAACAAGAAAAGTAAAGATATAATATTATAAGAAAAATCACAGACACAAAAAGTTGTAGGTCCTGTTAAGAAAATAAAAGATAAATTGGAAATCATATAAACACAAAAAGTTGTATGTTCTGTCAAGAAAATAAAAGATAAATTGGGAATCATATAAATACAAAAAGTTGCATGTCCTGTCAAGAAAATAAAAGATAAATTGGGAATCACATAAACACAAAAAGTTGCATGTCCTGTTATCATCGCCAAAACTGTAATATAGTAACTTTTAGGCAAGAAACTATATCACTTGACTTAACATGTAAGAGGGTAAGAAATGTGTAAGTAATAAGAAAATTCAGAATAAGATTTAAGATGCAATTAAAAAATTAATAAAGATACAAAAAGAGATATTTGAAATAAAAGAGATTTAAAACAAATTAGAGAAAGAGCCTTTATTTGATAGATAAAGGGTCAAAAGATAACAAGACAATAGTTTATATTCAAAGAATAATAGTAGTTTATTAAATATAATGTTTTAAGTACAAGAATTATTTAGAAAAGAATAAAAGTAAAGAACTGATGATGCTTTGTCTTGGGAAAAAAGGCAGGGTTTTTATATCTGTAGAAACTTAGTATTTTCACTATAACAAAAGATAATAATGAGACATAATAATAAGATATTATAATGAGATATAATAACTAGATAGAATAATGAGGTGTAATAACGAGATATAATAATGAGATATAATAATGAGATATAATAATAAGATATTATAATGAGTTATTATAATAAGTTATTATAATGAGTTATTATAGTGAGTTATTATAAAAAATTATAGTGAAAATAGCTCCTTTTTAAGAATAGAAAAAAGTTTTTCTAATAAAATTAATACTACAGATTTGATTGCTTAAATAAAAATTGTACTATTCTTAATACTTTTATAATATTTTTCTAATATTAATATTTAAAATTATACTAATATAACACTAGCACTTTGAAAGAAAACCAACCTAAACTTTTTCGACACTTTGTGACTTTTTTGGTATTTTGCAAGAACATTAACCCAGCTTTCGCAATTTCTAAATTTGCAAGAACACGAACTCACTTTAGAAAAATAAGATTTGGAGCTTTGTTTATTTTTTTTTATTAGTTTGCTTACATTTTTTGTTTTTTTGTTTGTTTTTTTTTTTATTTATTTTTTTAACTTTTATTTTATTTATTCCTGACTTTTTTGAAACTTTGCAACTTTTCTGGTACTTTACAAAACAAAGGTTATAGCAAAACAAAAGAAATAGCCAAAGCAAAGACAATAGAAAACAAAAAAGCAAAGATAATAGCTAACTGTGGGGTGAGCAAAAATAAGTGTATAGTGTATATAGTAGTAGAATTAAATGCGACAAAATGTGAAAGTAGTTTAAAATATTTGTAATAATGTAAAAATAATACTATATAATAATAAAAACTATATGCACAGGACGGAATAGACCAGGGGGAGATCATTTCGCCCTTGGTCTGGCGAATTTTTTACGATCCACTATTATGTGAAATACAGGAGCAAGAGTCATTAGGTTTCGAAATGGAAGTCCGGTGGCCATCAGATCTTAGTAAGAATACATATGATTCACAAGCAATACGAATTCCGGTTATAGCGTATGCAGACGACACTACATACGTCACTGACTTAAAGGAGAATTTATACCAAATCCTGAACATTGCAGACACCTTCTTCGCTCTGAATGATATTAAAATTAATACAAAAAAGTCAGAATTGCTCACACTTAATACCAAAAAAGAGGAGACAACAGAACCGAATAGAGAGGAGTTAGCAGTAGAGTTTGGGCCCAGAAAGGAAAAGGTCGTAGCCAAGAATAAAAATGAAATGACCAGATTCCTAGGAGTTTGGCTATCCAAGAAACCAAGCCAGGTGCATACAGTAAGAATGGTACAAAGAGAAATACATACAATTGCAGAATTTTAAGCAAGAAAAATGTATTACTAGCACAAATGGTTTACATAAACAACAGAGTCTTGCTACCACAACTAGAGTATCAAATGCAACACTGCTTACTGTCAAGAAGCGCCTGCGACAGGCTACAAAGCCATGTATGGAATATAATCAAGAATAAAGCAAACATGGCCTGTACGGTCGCAAACTCGATTCTAATACATAAACATATTGCAGGCCTGAGAACTATATGGCAAAATCAAATATCGCATCACGTGACTGAGTTGAGGGTTAGAATGAACGATGCAAAAATCGTAGATAAAGCGACCTGGTTGCGAATGAAACAAGGTCAGCTAAACTGCAAAAGCAGTCAATGTATCACAAACCTTGAGAAAAGTAGGTTAGCCAAGGTAAAAGTTCCGTACAACCTAGCATATAAAATAATAGCTGAGGCAAAGGAAATGGATATTATGCTACAATCAAAAGAAATAAATGAAAGCCTTGACATCGGTGCAAACGGTACAGAGATAATTAATCTGCTTGGTGGCAAAGCAGCACAAAGCTTCTGTAATGAAAAGAAAATGGGGAGGGATTATTGTGCTAGAGCAATTGTTGATCAGATCGTACTCTGAACTACTAACATGGGGCCAACTCAAAAGATGCAAACTGAGCAAAGCGATGGAGAGAAAACCGATCTGGTTTGAAGAAATAGAACAAATAGTACTTGAAGGGCCTAGTACACGGAAAATCAAACCAGAATGGCAACGGAATATGATAAACACTCTTGTACCAAGAGCGGAACTGCTTAAAATAAGTATCGATAAAAGGAAAAGAGAGTGGGTCGTATTTAAAAATAAAGGAATATTAGAATTTGGAAAAATTGTAAGAAAGAACGACAAGAGTTGGATAGAAATTGAACACTGGCAAACAGAAAATGATGAATCAGTGCACACAACAAGGCTCAAGAAATGTAAAGGCTGCTAGATAAACGAAGGCTCCGACTCAGATAAGTTGCAGTGTATACTGCGGCAGCAATTAAAAAGTAAAAAGCGAGCGCTACAAAACAATTGGGTAAAGAAAGAAAAGGAGGTGGGAGAATTCTTTTTGGAAATCCCTCTAAAAAGCCTTGATAGAAAAAGAAACAAGGTGCAAATAACAGATGACAGACCCCATATAGACAGTCAGCATTTATCTGCAATCGAAATAGCGACACGAGAGGAAGAACTAATCAGCATTCACCTAGAAGAGTCACAAGCGGTTGGAGAATTAAGGTTGCTAACAGGACAAATTAGGGATATGAAGAATTGAATTTCTACACAGATGGATCCTTAGTAAACCCAAAGAGAAGAGATGATCGAAAGAAAATGGGCCTAGGCTGGGTCGCGACTGTGTTTAGGGACGGAAAAAAAATAGCAATCGCAGAATTTAGTGGCAGAATGGGAGACTGGCCATCTGCCACCCGAGCTGAACTAGGTGCTATCTGGACCGCTCTGTTGGTAACACCTGAAAAAGCATGCGTGACAATATATACAGATAGCAAAGAAGCCATAAAGAATATCCACAAGACCAGGCTTATGCGAAAAATGAAGGAAACCCTGAAGTTCAAAAATGCCAGCCTGATGTTACAAATACGAGCAGCTATCGAGGCAAAAGAGATCAAATTATAGTTGCGAAAAATTAAAAGCCACAGTAATATACAGTTACATGACAAGGCGGATGAACTGGCAAAACTTGATGCAACAGGAGTAAATATGGTAAATCCCAGATGGCCATGGACAAGTATCAACAAAATAGACCTAAGGGGGCTTCCAGAAATTACGTAATATTTTGTTACTAATAAATTTCAAAATTTTACCCCACTCACCACACCTGATACTCTATTAGCCAATCAAATTTTATATTTTTTAAAGTTTATTCATATATTTTAATTTATAAAATTGATAATAACTATTTCTCTACCAGACCAATTTAGATGATTTAACTACCAAAATGTTTGTCTCACTAAGACGATTCTAACAAGCCCAAAATCGATGAAATCAAATTACAGGGTCCCATGATTATTCAACTTTCGTGTAATTTTAATAGTGATTTTTTAGAATCACAAGTAAATTTCTTTAATATTGAATAACTTTTGATCCACTGGCCCGTTTTGGATTTTTAACTACCAAAATGTTCGTCTCAGTGAGACGATTCTAACAAGCCCAAAATCGCTAAATTCTAATTACAGGATCCAAAGATAAATAAAGATTTGTATTGTTAGACAAGCAAGAAAATCTTTATCGATCTTGGAATCCTGTAATTGGAATTTAGCGATTTTGGGCTTGTTAGAATCGTCTCACTGAGACGAACATTTTGGTAGTTAAATCATCCAAAACGGGCCAGTGGATCAAAAGTTATTCAATATTAAAGAAATTTACTTAGTGATTCTAAAAAATTACTATTAAAATTACAAAAGTTGAATGATCTTGGGACCCTGTGATTAGATTTTAACGATTTTGGGCTTGTTAGAATCGTCTCAGCGAGACAAACATTTTGGTAGTTAAATCATCTAAATTGGTCCAGTAGATCAATAGTTATTAATAATTTTATAATTTTATACTTTTGGGCAGAATTATAAAAATTTGACCAGAATTATAATTATAACCTGATATTTTCGGGACCCCACCCACCCACCAAAAAATCACGTAATTTCTGGAAGCCCCCTAAGTTGGAAAAACCTAAGAATAGATGACCCATCAAGAGCTTTCGTAACACAACTGATCTCTAATATTCTGGAAACTGAATGAGCTGCTACCAGGAGCATGCGGTATTGGACAATAGATAGAGAAAGTGAAAAAGATGAGTTGGACTGGAGGGTTACCTGAAAAAACATAGATAAATTCAAGGGTAGAAACTGCTGAAGTGCAAAAGATAATAGAGACTGGATCTTCCGTATAAAGTGCTTGAATAGCCTGTTACCCACACTGAGTGTGCAAAAGCAAAGGAATAACTGTGTATACAAAGAGGACACATGCATAGTATGTCTGAGAGAAAGAGAAACACAGGACCACCTCGCGGAATGCCCTTGCTGGATCTAATCTGGTCCGTAATTGAAAAAGAATGCACAGAGATGATCATGAGAAAGGGTTCTAGCAAAAAGAAATACGACTTGGAGGTGCAGAAGATTCTTTTCAGAGTAATGAGACAAGAGAAAACTCTGGTTAGATTGGAAATAATCAGAGGAGTAATATTGATAGAAAGAGCACAAAAGGTTGCCGATCTGACTGGAAAGAAGAAAGAAGCCAAGAAAGTAATACAGGACCTAGTGGATTTGGCACAAAGCAGATTTTTAGAACATATGGGTCCGTTGCAGTAGAAAGGGCCGAAACTCGGAAATATATAATTTTGAGAAAATAGTGTTTATTTTTTCGGGCTGATCCGGGTTAATCAAAAATTGTGCGATTTGATTGGTTGTCTATATCGAGTAATCTCGTGACGTACAAGTCATCTAAAAAGTTTTTTTAAAATATCTTGATTTTTTATTATGCAAACCAATTTCCATTTATAATTGAAAGTTTAGCCCACCTCAAGATTAATCCGAATCTTGAAAGAACTCAATTTTGATTTTTAGGAGAGTTTGGGCCCTTTCTACTGCAACGGTCCCATATTTGAAAATTCAGATGCGAATTAATAGCTGAGTAGGAGGAAAAAGAAGGTATCACAAAAGACAACAAGCGTAAACCTAAAGAAGCCGAGGAAAAGGCAAAAACAGATCTAGTTAGAAAAAGAAGAAAAGGCAAAGAAAAGCAAACTCCATACTCAGAAGCAGGTGGCTCAAATCCGCAACCAGAATGAAGCACTCGAAGAGCAGAGAGAGAAGCGAACAAAGAAAATCAAGACCTCCCAACAAGAAGGCAACAAAACAGAAAGGAAAAAGAGGGAAAAAAAGAAAGAAGCCAAGATAGAAATCGTAAGAATACATACAAAGACCTTAGAGAGCCGAATAAAGGAGCCGCGGTACCAGGATGGCTCTCTTTAAATAAACAAAAATTTCAAAATAAGCAATCTTGATATAGCATACGATAGCCTGTCCGTGATGTTCGGGAGTATAACTTTTAGCTATGTAAGAGATCTGAGCTAGACAAAAAGTCGTTATGGCAGATCGCATTGGGTAGCAAGCCTGGTGAATCTTTATTAAATAGAATGTTTTGGTACATAGATAGACAAGTTTTTTTTTTGGATATAAATGTATTTAGTTCACAATAAATAAAGATAAGATTGCTTAAAAAAAAAATACTATATAATTATGTAATATATGTAATATTAAATTAAAAATATATTTTAATCATATCGGCTGATTTTGTTTTGACCCCAAAATCAACCAATCATAATTGAGGATTTTTAAAAAATTTTACGCTTAAAATTTTTACGAAGCAGATTTTTATAAAACGGTCTTTTTAACAAACTTTGTACTTCTAATTAAACATGTAGAAAATTATGAGATTTACATGTTTTATTATAATTCAAAAGCACGTTAAAAAGGCCGTTTTTTAAAAAATTTTGCTTCCGAATTCACCCTTGGTAGTTACCAACCAATCAAACAATGACGAACCAATTCTAAAACACCCGAATATATCAACAAACAGTAAAAGTACATTTTTCTACATCTTAGCATAGCTGTTTTATTTAAATTTTTTGGTTTTTTATCTTGTCTAGGCGCTAAAAAAGCATTTTAATTAGTTGTATGAGTGCTTCGTTTGTTACTTTTTCAACGTTACTTAGAAGCAAAAATTTGTATAACTTTTGGTCTAAAAAAGGCCCAAAAATCAAAATCGGCCGATATGTAAATGTAAAATATAATGTATAATAAGAGTAAATAAAAATTTAAAATTTTATATTAAATTGCGAAACCTTGCGAAATATTGTGAAAACCTGTAAAAAAGCATAATGTATATTGATTATTTATTTTTTAAAAAATTTTGAAAATTTGCTAAAATTTGCAAAATATTGCGAAATATTGTGAAAACATCACAAAATATACAAAAATATTACTCTTGCGATTCTGCAACCCCAAAGGGCATTTTTTTTATTTGATTTATTTTGTAATATTTCGCATCGATCATAAGATTTTTGAAATATTATAGCAACTTACATAAGATTATATATATATAATTCACTGATGTAATAGTATAAACTTATGTAATTATTACCCTATATAATACTCTGAACTAATCATAAGTTTTTCACAAGTTTACTCTTGCGTAAAAACTTGCGGAGGTTTACGCATATTTTTTTTTGCTGATGTATATTTGATTAACTATATTTCCAGAATAAAAATCTTTTATGTACTAAATTGGCTTCATAAATTTTATTAAGTCCATCAGCAATATAATATAAGTTAGCTACTTTAAGACTAGTTTAATTTACTATATTTACTATCTAACAATTTTCTAAGACTTTTGTACTTTGCGTACTTCACAACCACTATGTAATTACTATCTTTTGGGTTCTTGGTTATTTCATAATTCACAATTGCAGATTTGCTCCTATGTTTATATTGATTTTTAATCTAAAATATTAATCAGAATAAATAAATTTATTATACTTTATAATAACAATATAATACTTACTTCTTCTAAAAATTCTTGCTTTATATCTTTAGAATTATCAAGGTTCTTTAAACAAATATCTATTTGTGCCTTTTGTTTTCATACATTTTTTAAAAAATTATATGGTCCAGTGTGAAAAGGTTCATACCTCAAAAATGTATTTAATTTTTGTACTTAATTTTCTTCACAAATTTATGATTCAATATTTCTAATTTTTTATATAAAATAAAGTAGATTATAATCTATCTTTTTATATAGTTTTTATTATTATAATATAAATTTATTTTAACAATTCATTATATACAACTTTTTGAATTGAATAAAAAAAAAAATTTTTTTTTAAAAAAAAATCTATTTTAAACATTTTTGCAAAAAGTATGAGGTTTTATAAGTTCGTGTTATGCAAGCAATAATGTGCATATAATGAACATATGGTTAAAATTTGGGCAAAATTGGATCACTAGTTGTTAAGAAATTAGTCAATAAAGTCAAGCAATTGTATTTTTTTACTATATAAAATCTATAAAAATTACTATTAAATTTACATAGTAAATTTTAAAAATCATTTTTTACAAAAAGTTAGTATAAATAAAATTTTTTATTTTAACAAGAAAGTTACCAAAATAATTATATTTTAATTAATCCACATACTAACTACTTTTAATAAAGTAAAAATATCAAAAATTATTTTGTAAAAAAAAAAGTTTACTAATAACTATCTGAGGTACGAACCTTTTTGTACTGGACCATATTTTGTAATATATCTATCAATTTATACTGCCTTAAAAACAGTGCCAAAGCCTCTTTTAGCAAAATACTTTATATTTGTAAATTTGCTAAAGGGTATCTATTCAATAATATCTTTAAACATTAATATATTAAATTGTGTTTGTTGAATTAATTGATTAATGTTCTAGTTGTCACTTGTTCAATTACATAATTCTTTTGTAAACCTTAATATTAATTAAAAAACAATAAATATAATAATAATAAAAAGCTATGACTATTAATATGTCTGATTTTCTATAAAAATTTATAGTTATTGTATAGGTATATAGTGAATAACCTAGTTATATACAGGTTTATATTCTGTGCTGAAAGTATGAGTTTAAATATAAACCTGTATATAACTGGTTATTCAATATACTCATACAATAATTTAAGTTACTAGTGACTTTTAAAAAACTAAATTTTTTTTAAAAATTTTTTATTACACCTAATATTAGAATTTAATTGGTAGATAAAGAGTAGCATAGCCTATTTTGTTCAATCAGAAGCACTATTTACAACTGCACAATTAGGGGCATACCATTTATTACGTAACTTTTACTATGGATACATGGTCAGAGGTAGTAATTACGTCTATATATTATATTAATCAATCAGAATTAGATAAAATGATTATACCATACATGGGTAGAGGTGGCTACTAAGTAAAAAATATTACATAATAAATGGCACGCTCCTTAGAACTTGAAAAAAATTAGAATTCTTATGAAGTGATTAAATATAACTTCGCCAGTATGCCATTCCATTATTATTTAATTATCTGATTAGAGTTTACCTCATGGTTATATTCGATAATAAATAGTATTTATTATATTTGCTATAGTGATACAAGGGATTTAGATATGGTTATTTTAGATTTGTATTGGAATAAACAAGCATAAGGAACTTTCTTATTTTTTGGAAATACGCAGTTTATCATAGCCAATCAAAAACTATTATAACATAGACACACATGATCTCATTTTTAGATATTCATTAAACATGATAGCTAATAGCAAGTATAGTTTGTATATTATAATTTTTTAAAAAAAATCACGTAGTAGAAGAATCATATTACTTATTTAAGCAACAATAGCAACTTTTACAACTGTATAAATATTATTTAAAAAAATTTTTTTAATTACAAGTTACATAACCTCTAATAGCACTCTATACAACTAATAAAATTATACTACAATATTATATATATAAATAAATTTATTAAATTAACTATCTTCTAATTATGTATAGCTCTTAAAAAAACACCTGTAAAATTTATAAATAAGATAAGTTAATTATTTGAATAAACAAAAAATGAAAAAAACAAAATTAAACTCTATGAATTAAACAGTGTAATATGTTTATTATTTGCTATTATACGGTAAATAATACTTTAACTCTTCTTAGATTTACCTTTAATTGTACAATGCAAGGCGATACAACTTTATTTTTTTGACAAAATACTTATTAGAAAGTTGTTTTATTAGTAAAGTTTTGTTTTAATATTTAATTTTTTTTTAAGTTTGCTTATACCCAAAACTTCCAGTTTTATATTACTAAGTTATATAAATACTTGTTTAATATCGATTCCAGAAATCATCAGAATTGAAAGTCCTTTATGCTGAATAAACATGATTTACTATAACAAATTTTGTTTTACTATAATTAGAAGGTATCCATAAATAATGCCATACAAGAAGAAGGTCAGACAAAATATAATATTTTTTTTCAATAAGTAGAGGAGTCAAAAAAATATGTGTTTTTTTTTAGAAAATTTTGTCTAAAATCTGATCCAGTGGTCCAAATAAATTGAATAATTTTGGTACCAATCAATTCGTCTCAGTAAAAGGAGTTGAATAGTACCAATTTTATTTTATTTTAATTACTGGATCAGGAGTTGTTAACAAAATTCCATTGGTTATAGTTTTTCTTATAAAATTACTATATAACTAATAGTTTTTTGTGAATATCTTGTGATCTAGTGATCCAAGTAACATGATTTTGGTATCATTGAATTCGTCTTACTAAGACGAATCAAATAGTACAAAATCATTTAAATTGGATTATATATCACAAGATATTCAAGATTTTGTAAAATTTTATATATAAACATATGGATTTTAAAAAATTTTTTATATAGTCTAAAAGGGGTCAAGAGCTACTATATGGGGTATATAAGATTATTATGGATGTCCTCTTACTTTTTATAGTAATGCAAATAATTTAAATATGTTTATGTTAGTTTTGTATTGGAATGAATATAATTTTTATAGTAATTTACTATAAAAAATTCTGGTTGGCTGTACTTATAAGCTATAGTAATACAAATGTTTTAGATAGAGATCTGGTTTAATGAATAATATATTCAAATATTCACTAAATATTTGAAAATTTGAATAAATAATGTTTTTATTAAATGAATATTCGAATATTTAAAATATTACTAAAAATTTATATAATTTAGCGCATATGCGTTGTAATGCACCCATCTGATAAACCAATCAGATTATAGAATCAGGTATAATGTGAAATTGAGAAAAAATAGTGATCTTTTAAAAAATCGCCTGTAGCTTATAATTTTGCTTATGAAACCACTCTTCGTGCTCTAACAAAAAAAATTCCTTGCAAAATTTTTCTATAAAATCTCTTTTTTTATCTACACACTATTCTAACTTCACCCTAATTCTAACTAAAAAAAAAATGAATTATTTTGGTTGTTTTGGTTTCATATTACACCAAATCATATGAGGTGCGCTAAGCACACATGTACAAAAATATTAAATTCTTTACTAAATATATTTATTGAATATTTATTGCATATATATATAGGGGTAAGTCAGTAGAAAAGGGACAAATTTTTTCTAAGTAAAAGTTTTCTTAACTTTAAGCTTAAATATCTTAACAACTATCTTAATAAATTTAATAATTTTTTTTTATTTTAATTCAATATAATTTCAAGATTAAATATAAATTTTTTTAGCAAATTTGATTAAATAGTTGTCAAGATATTTTAGTTTAAAAATTAAAAAAATTTTACTAAATGATTGGTCTCTTTTCTAATGACTCACCTCATATATATATATATATAATTTTATAAGTATATTTTATTTTTTAATAATTTATTTGCCACATTAGAATTAACAACTCTTTCTGACGATCCCTCATACCAACTTTTTTCACAACTACCGACCTATGATAACTATACAATTATTATACGTATACACAACAAAACTTTACTCTGGAGCAACTGGGAACCAGAGTTCCAGATCGAATGTTGAGATATTTGAAATAGAGCTAAAAAAGAGTTCTCCTTTTGGGTTTGACTCCCCGGTAGAAGACTCTGGTACTATAGAAAATGTAGTAGAGCCGAAAACTCTAAAGTTTTTGTCAAAAGGAGTGGAAACATTAGTAGAAGCGTACTTTTGGTTGAGTATAATATTTTGTAAGGACTCCGAACAATACATGTTGAGGTTATATTTATGCATTATCCACTTTTCTGCAATTCTGATTGGCCCAAATAAGGTTCAACCAATCAGAATTGCAGATTTTTTCAAATTTTGGATTTATTTTATAAAAATCTTATATTAAACCTAATATAACCTCTATATATATTGTTCGGGGTTCTATTTTGTATAGCATATACTCTTTTAGTCCTTTACAGTTGGTACTTTCGGTATTCTTCGTTGGTTTTTTTGAAATTTCGCCAAAAGTGGGAAATCCAGCTTACCCCTCTAGAAGATCAGCAGTGTTTACTCCTTCCAAATCGGGATTGCGCCTGCCTAATTGGAGTTGACATCATGAGTGCTTATTTTGCTATAATGTAAATAGTAAATGACGTGTCAGAAATTTTTCTGGAATATTCGTAGAAATTTCTTTTCTTTTATAAAATTAGGCGTAGTTTGTTAGTGTATATTTCTCTGCTATTTAGTTTACATATAATACTTTGTAAAGTTTCTATACAGTATTATATAATTTTTACGTTCACACATTTCTTTTATGTGTTTGTTATAGATTAGTTTTTTTCTTTGTTTTTCTTATCTTTCTTTTTTTCTTTTTGTCTGTATTTGGTATTTTGCTTAGGTTTTGTAGTTTCCCCTCTTTTTTTCTTTTTCCTTTTAAATTTTTTGCTTGTACCTTTTTTCTGTTTGTTTTTGGATTGAAATCACTCTACCATTAAAGCTAGGTGAGGAGGATTTAAAGAAACAGCAATCTTGACAAGGCTAACAGCAACCTATCAGTGATCATGGGGGAGCACGTGCAGAAAGTTGCATGCTCCTGTATGAGAAAATTGTTGCGGCAGATCATACTTAGCGGACATTATATAGCGCGAGTAAGTTTTTATTAGAGAAAGGAAAGATTTCGGTAGTAGCTATAAATTGAAATTTTGTGTACAAAGATACACAGTCTTCCTAGTTAATAAAAGCAGGATTGCCAAAGTTAAAAAAAAAAATAAATAAAAAAAATAATTTATTTGCAATTTTATTGGCTAATTTAATGAGATAGTTATATAATTTTTAAAATTAAAATATAGGTTTATGTAATTTAGCATATATACATTGTAATGTACTCATCTGATAAACCAATCAGATCGTAGGATCAGGTGTAATATGAAATCAAGAAAAAATAGCGATCTTTTAAAAAAATCGCTTGTAGCTTATAATTTTGCTTATGAAACCACTCTTCGTGCTCTAACAAAAAAATTTCTTGCAAAATTTTACTATAAAGCTCCTTTTCGCCTACACACTATTTTAACCTCACCCTAACCCTAACTAACAAAAAAAATGTTTATTTTGGTTGGTTTGATTTCATGTTATACCAAATCATATAAGGTGCGCTATAGTGCACATGCACAAAATATTAAATTCTAAAATATATTTAGTATTCAATTAATATTTAGTGAATATTCAAATATTCATTCAAAATTTTTGAATAAATAATCAAATATTAAAAAATTGAATGAATGAATATTCAAATACTTATTTTTTGAACGAGTCAAACCTCTAGTTTTGAATATGGTTAGGTTAGTTTTGTATTGAAAAGAACATGATTTCTATAGTGATTTATTGTAAAAAATTCTTACTAGCTATTGTGTTAATACAAGTAATTTAGATATAGTTATATTAGTTTTGTATTGGAATGAATGTACTTTCTATAGTGTTTTACTATAAAAAATTCTGGTTTACTATACTTATGAGCCATAGTAAAATAATATAGTTATATTAGTTTTGTATTAGAATGAATGTGATTTCTATAGTGATTTACAGTAAAAGTTTCTTACATACTATTGTGATTTAGATATGGTTATATTAATTTTGTATATTGGAATGAACATGATTTCTATAGTGATTTAGTATAAAAAATTTTGGTTTACTGTACTTAGGGAGCTTCCAGAAATCAGCTGATTTCTGGGTGAATGGGTGGGTTAGCTGAAGTATCAGGTGTAATTCCGGCCAAAATTTCATAATTCCGGCCAAAGTTGCAAAATTATTTTTGACCAAAATTATAGATTTATTAATAATATTTAATAATTAATAACTTTTGATCTACTGGACCAAATTTGATGATTCAGCTACCAAAATGATCCTCTCAACGAGAGGATTCTAGCAAGTCCAAAATTGGTAAAATTCAATCACAGGATCCTGTGATCAGAATAGATTTGTGTTACTATAAAAGTTCTATAATTTATTAAATAATTATAACCCATTTATAGTAACACAAATTTATTTCGATCTTAGGACCCTGTGATTGGATTTTAATGATTTTAGGCTTGTTAGAATCCTCTCATTAAGAGGATCATTTTGGCACAGTAGATCAGAAGTTATTAACAATTAAATATTAAATTTTAATTGTTAATAACTTCTGATCTACTGGGCCGGTTTCGATGATTTTACTACCAAAATGATCCTCTCAATAAGAGGATTCTAACAAGCCCAAAATCGTTAAAATCCAATCACAGGATCCTAAGATCGAAATAAATTTGTGTTACTATCCCTTAGATTGTAACACAGGCAAATTTGTCTGCGTATTTTAAAATTTTTAATAAAATTTTAAATATTGATTTTAGCCATATCTTTTCTAAGTAAAAAATATTCTTTGAGTTTTGTTTTAATAACTTTGTTATAAATTTTTTTTAAAATCATTAGAAAACTTTAATATAATAAATGTTTAAAGTTCTTGTATGGCATTTTTACTATTAAAATTTTTCTTTAGATTTTTTCAAATTTTATATGTTCCCGTCTATAAAAAAAATCTTTACTTCTAATACAAGTCTTAATTTTTACAAGTAAATCATTAAAGTTGCAATAATGAAAGTTGTCATCCTTTATATAAACTACAATATTGTCTTAAGAACTATAGTTCTAAAACTAAAACTAAATAAGATCACAGAAAAATTGTAATAAAATTTTTTAAAAAAATTTTTTCTTAAAATTATCTATTTTCAGCTTATATGTAACTATAATTTATTTTCTTATAATATAAAAACTAATTTTGCAAAAAAGTAATCCTTATTTTTAAATATAATTGTACAAAGTTTTATTTAATTATTTTAGCATTTTAAAAAAGTAAATCAGAGCTAAAAAAGTACAAAAACGCAGGCAAATTTGCCTGTGTTCTACTACAATCTAAGGGATAAATAGGTTATAATTATTTAATAAATTATAGAACTTTTATAGTTACACAAATCTATTCCGATCACAGGATCCTGTGATTGGATTTTACCAATTTTGGGCTCGCTAGAATCCTCTCATTGAGAGGATCATTTTGGTAGTTAAATCATCAAATTTGGTTCAGTAGATCAAAAGTTATTTACTATTAAATGTTATATTTAACTTTTTAATAATTGTAAAATCTGATTGGCTAATTGGGGTATCAGGTGTGGGTGGGTGGGGGTAGGCTCATAGTAAACAAAAATCAGCTGATTTCTGAAAGCTCCCTTACAAGCTATAGTGATTATATATGAGGACGAAAGCATTTCGGGTTCTAAAACCTGAAATTAAAATTTGAAGACGAAATTGTTTTTGATCTATTTTACTTAAAAGATGAAATTATTTGATACTTTTTTTGAATAGAGAAATTATAAGGAACATATCTATATAAATTTTATTTGCTCTTTCTTATAAAAAATTTTAATTTTCTTTAATGAAGATAAAATAGGCCTTTTTTAAAAATCAATTTCGGTGGCATTACTAATAGTGATACAAGTGTTTTAGATATAGCTATATTAGTTTTATATTGGAATTAGATGTTGGAACTGAATTGTTGTATCCAAATTTAAAACTGGTTCAATCTGATTCGAATATTTTATATTTAGATTTAATAAAACTGAATTTAGGGCACTGATATTTATTACCTAATATCCATTTACTATAGGGGCTTACCCCTACCCCCAGATAAGGTCTATAAATAGAATTATAGCCAATCAAATTTAACTAAGATAAAATTTTTCTTGATCCACCCCCTAAAATATTATCTAATAAATGTTAGCACCTTTATTAAATTTATTAAAACTGAATAAAACTAAAAAATCAAATTTAATAAACCAGATTTATTGAATTAATAAAACAGAAAAACCAAATATCAGAAACGTAGCTATGTAGAGTATATAGATTACTGCTATCTAAAATGGCGACTTTGCAAATCTTGCATTTACAGCTATTTTTATAAATTTTGTAACAACTAATAAAACTTGATCAGCCAAATTCAATAAGTTTTTGAATTCACCAAAATTAAATTCTGATAACACCAAATTCAAAAACTTATTGAATTCAGCCAAAATAATTTTTATCAGTTGTTCCAGAACTTATGAAAATAGCTGCAATTTGCTAGTGCAGTATACTGATACTGTGTATGAGCAAATTGGATTTGGTATTTTATTACCCTAAGATAAGTAATATCATATAATAGGAACAAAAATACATAAACTATTCTTAACAGATTGGCTTAGATACATAAATTCGATTTTGGCCAAAGTTTAGACCAGCATTTATCAATAATAATAACTAACTATATTATAGCAAAATTAGTATCTAGCAATTTTATTTAGCATGAATTATTAGCAAAATTTATCAATTTCAATCTCTTCTATTTTGGATCTGCTAAATTTTGGTTGTATGACCAATTTATTCTAATTTACAATGTATCAAGTAAAGCTGCAAACATTTAGAATTTTGAGGGTAGCTACCCATGGCACAACGACTATAGCATATGGCACATTTTGCCGTATAGGTAGAATTGCTATATGCCGTATAAATATTGTATGCCGTATAAATATTGTATGCCGTATAAATATTTTATGCCGTATAATATTGTATGCCATACGTCGTATAAATATCTATATTAAAATACTTAAAAAATAAATAATACTTATTAATATATAGAAAATTTATTAATTTACACGTAGTGTTTATACATGAGTATAATTTATTGATTTACAAATTGTATAACATATCTATCAAAACAATGTTTACAAACGAAAAATAAACCCTTGCTTATGGTTAGGGTAAGGGTGGGTTTGGGATTATGGCAAGGGTTATGTTATTTATACCAAAATTTCTCAAGGAATTTTTTTTATTAGAAGATAAAAAGTGGTTTCATAATCAAAATTTTAAGATATCAGTTTGTTTTTATATTACCCGTGTACATACACTTCGTGTACAAATAGAAATTCTCTAATATATAAATTTTCGTTAAAAATTTTTTAAAAAATAACGCTCCATTTTTCTAAAATATAGACACCGTTGAGCAATTGAGTAAAGTTTTTTAATGAATTATTATGCAAATTATGGAGAAGATTTCAAAATATCATATCTTATATAATACGGTTATAAAAAATTGGTAAATTTCAAATCGTATAACTTAATATTAATTTATTAAAACTTTTACTCAGTTGCTCAATGGAGTATATATTTTAGAAAATGAAGAGCTTTTTTTATTAATTTAAAATATTTTAGCAATATTAACTGTTAATATTTTGGTTCAAAATTAAAGCATTTTATTATGGACCTTCACAATTGTACTATATACACTGGATACCCGTACAGATTATAATGAACATCCAGCTGCAAAATTTTATATTCGTATTAATATTGATTTGAAAAGCATAAATGTCGCGTCTCGTTGAATTGCGACATGATCTAGAAGTCCCATGTAATATTCTTGTATAATATCTGTGTAGGAGGTTAATACTATACAAGAATTTGATAAAAATACAATAATCAGGAAAAAAAATCAAGAATGGTAGAGAAAATTTTCTCTCATCATTCCAAGCGATTTTTTTTGCTTTTCGCACTTCAATTTGCGATTGTAATTTATCAGATCGTTCCTATTATCGATAGCTTCAGAATACCACACACCTCGCCAACTTTTGGGTAGTAACAGACCTGAAAACGTAGTCTCAGATCGTTCTCAACCCTTTCCCTCTGTTCATCTTCAATTTGATTTAAATAATCTCTCATTAAATACTTGTGCGCTGGCGTAGGTAACATTTCAGCTGATCTTTGGTTGTTTTTTTGGCCGGGATTCGTGATACAGTTTATTAAGTAGTGTAGAAACCTCATGTTCGTTGCTCTGTACCGAATGGAAGTTTGCACTATCAGTTGAAAATGTTTTAAAAACCGATTTCAAGTATTTTCGTTTTTGTTTAGAGTTTTTCATTAGAAATTTCGGTTACAAATTTTGAAACTGCATAATAGTAAAATATAAGTCGGGTAGTGAAAAAAAGTTATCATATTTTTTTACAACTGCGAAAGGATCGCGAAGTCCTGCAAAACAGTAATCTAGATCACTCTATAATAATCTGTAATAGCATATTTGAAAAAATTCATATATGAAACTACATGCAAAATACATTTCTCTTATTTTTTTTTAAAAAAAAATTTTTGCTTAAAGCTACAGGATATTAGAAAGCAAATTAAATAGATTCTGTTTAATAGATTTAGATATGAGACAAAAAAAAAAAACTAAATCAGTACATATTTTCTTAAATTTACAAAATGGCCCAAGCTTTTCACAAAGCGAAATTGACAGTGTGAGCAACTTCCTATTACCTACCAAGTTCTCTACCCCATAACCAATCTTCAGAAGTTTTCTGTTTACCTACTATATTCGAACTGGACATTCCAGTTCCAATCTTTGCTTTGCGACGTCGAAATGCAATAGTGGAAGCTGTATTGGAGGCTTAAATTCAGAAGTAGGTGTGCATTTTTCTTTATAAAGTATGTTGCAATTATTAAACAGTATTATGAACCTAAATCTCTTGATGCCTTATTACATATTAATTGATTAAAATATATTCTATGTATTTTTTTAAAAGCAAACAATTACCAATTAGGCTTTTTTTCTTCTTTTGGCTTATTTGCTTTTTTACCCTGTGCAGGTTCGTTTACGTATTGAGTTTGAAGGTTTTGAAGTTTAAAAATATCTCATATAACATGCATTAATGCGCATGATATAATTTTTAAGGAATCATGTGCATGCCTCTATTTGTACATGATATTACTATAGCATATAACATTACTTATATCATACACGGCACACTATCCTGTTGCTATATACTATATAATAACTACCCTACGGCATACTACACTTTTCATAGCACACTATCTTGATACTATCTACTACATAGTAACTACCCTACAATATACTACACTTCTCACAGCATACTACTTAACGGCAATATAATCTTGAGGTAGTACAACTCCTGCGTCATAGCCGTAATGTCGTAGATAGTCACTACCTTAATAAATGTTCACAGCTTTAGTATCAAGCTACTTTAAGGATAGAGTTAAATTGTATCATTGATCATATGCAAAATGTAGCTAAATTTTTGGTACCACATAATCATCATTGTTGTGTTCTTGGAATATTCTAGAATATTACTGCATAAAATTTTCGATAATATATATTACAGTATTATGGTAGGTTACACTAGCAGTACACCCATATACGCAAGTATCTTTGTTAAACACACACATATATATTTTTTTTATGATGATATATATAAATTATAACAATTTTACAAAAAAATATTTTTATTTAGAATGAACTGTAGCAATACGTATACAGTCAGACCTCCCTAAATGCACGTCATCGGGACCAGCTTTAGCACGTGCATTTAGAGAGGTATTGCATTTAAAGAGGTAAAAATCTATATATGTAATATAAGTTGGGCCCAAGAAAGGACATGCATTTAGAGAGGTGTTGCATTTAGGGGGATAGCATTTAGAGGGGTTTGACTGTATCAAATATGTTCTAGAATAGAATAAGATTACGAAATAATTGGCATACTGCATAATGTTTCACCCGAAATTTTGTATGGCACCCGAAAATTTGTAATCGACTTTTAATGGTTTTCTTACTAGCTATTTATAACTTTTTATATAATTTTTATAATCACGTTATCCAATATTTATATATTGTGGCTTATTTTTTTTAATATATATATAAACATTATAAGCAAAATGACGTCTTATTATATTTTATCTTATATAAAAAAAATTTAGCAATGATCTACATTAATTTGCCCTATCACGTTAACTCTACCCTTAAGGTAGAGGATATGTAGATCATTTATCATATGATTTTGGTGGTACAATTTTTTTCTTTTTAAAATTAAGAAAATTTTTATTAAGCAAATGATTTTAAATTCATAGTAAAGGTTGTACTGTAGAATAGACTTTTCTGATTTTAATAGTAGTAAAATCAGTAATATTAATATCAAATAATACAATGCTGGAATAAAGGTTCAGAAAATCGGTCAGCAGAAGAACTCTGAAGTTTTTAAAAATGACGAGAAGATTATCAAATTTTAACGGAACTAAAAATACCTAAGCATATCAGAAACTTTGACATAAATGTAAATAGTAGTAGCAAACTAATTGGTTTATATAATCAAAATCAAAATCAAAATCGCATTTTATCTCGAACTGTATAATCAATCCTTAAAATAAGATCAAGTTAGAAATAAGAATAAAGTGAAAATTAGCATCTTTACATTTCCTAAATGAAATTTAAATACCATCTAGCCATTATCAAGAGACAATATATTTTAAATATGTAAAAAAAACCCCTATTAAGAAATGATTGGGTTCGAACGTGTCTTGAAAGCAAATTCAGTTTAGATCTTAAAAATTGTTTATGATAATTCAATCTATATTCAATAAATAGATAGATGAGAATAATTAAATGGCCATGATATTTGGCTTACACTGTAATGCAAAAGAATCTTAGCATTAAGTTTATGTAGATAATAACGTGAATGTCAACCAATCAAATTTCGAGTTTGATTCGTCGATAGCCATTTTCAAAATAAGATACTTCAAAGGTTTTTGGCGTAAAAGGAAAAATATATAGATATTATAAAAATATGAAATAACAAAAATTTTTTATTATAATAAAGAATACTAATTATATTGTAAGATACAAATGTTAGAAGTGAGACCCATGAAGCGTCATGTGTGCAAATCCCTTAATTAAATAATTACCCGGAAAATTTTTCGACATTACACTTGCCGCTATATAATATAATTTATGTTTATTCATTTTATTTTTATTTTTTTTGAAAATGCTTTGAAATTATTACATTCGCGAAGTAACATCCGGTTGAATTACGACCTGAATTAAATCGTTACTTGAAATAACATTTACAAAAATAAGCTTATAGAAATATTATATAAAATGAAATTTTAACTTTAAAGGAATTATAAATGTAATCGATAAAAATATTGCAATAAACTCAATAAAGAAATTCCAATGAGGCGGGTTGACAAACTCTACTTGTTATATTCCTTATTAAAACAAAATTATTGATTTTTCTTTGTTCACTAGAATCCAAACCCAAAAAGTTTAAATATATTAATAAATATTAATGAATTTATAGTGCAAAAAAATTAAATATACCTTCGTTCAATTTTGATCATTTCTAAACATTTGACAACAGAACAACATCCAATTCCAAATCCATGTCCTTGACTAAAAGAAAATTGGCCGGTTATTATGTAACCGATTATATCTTCCGCGCATGGAATCTCCTATAAACAGTATATATGCATCACAAAGTTTAAACAAAGGCAAACACAGAGCTTCAAACCCCATAGAAATGCGTATACCTTATCATCCATTTCGTCATCTAAAAATTCCTTATGATCATTACTCTTTCTTATTTTTCTCTCCCATTTTTGATAAATGTTTTTGTTCCCAACTTTATAGATAATAGAGTTCCATTTTGGACATCCTCTAGCTAATAAATTTACTCTAACATTTACTAATGCTTTTTCTAAGCTAAAAAAACCATTGTCTTCAGGCAGTAAGGAAATCCCACGTTTTGCAAACGAATCCTTCATATGTGCCTGTAATTCTACCAAAAGTCCTTCTGTACTTTCGAGATGTGTAGATAAACAATATTTTTGAAAGAGTTTTATATTTTTTGCACCTCGAAGCAGCCATAATTTCTGTTCAACAACTGATTTATTATATTGTGCGCTCGACAACAGTTCATCGTCGGTCATCTTTCCTTCATCCATCTTATCAATATTTCCTTCAATAACTTCTTTTGCCTCTTCTATATCATCTTTTTCCTTATCTACATTTCCACTAGTAATAATACTGTCATCTTTCGTTGGTTCTATCCCAACCAACGCCTCAAGTCCAGGTTCAAAAGGACTACTCACTAATAACTTTTTATAATTTACTCTTTTGGCTGGCGGTTTCTTTAAATATTCTTGTTCATGCTTCTCCTTTTGTTGTTTTGAATAAAGATTATATGATCTCGTACCTGGAAAGTCGTAAGGAAAACATTGCATGCCGGATTCAAAATGATTGGAATGCCGTTCTCTTAATCCTGAATATTCAAATTAAAGACGTTAGATCAGATATATTCGCCATCAACAAAACTCAAATTATGAGAAACCTATTAATGGTTCAAAATAGTAATGCATAACAGAAAAGAAAAACATACCACCGACCCAAGCACCAGCGAACACAAAGCTTTTCCAAAAATCCATTCCCCACCCACTTGGCATAATCAGATTCCATCCACTATTGTATTCCGATGACGCTAAATTATTTTTCAGATCTCTTTTCGAGTCAACGTCATTATCCAATTTATTAAACTTGGTAATGAGACCATCTCGTTGAATTAATAGTATTGGAATCAAAGAATCTTTAGGCGTTGGAATGAGTTTTTGACCTGGAACAAGTAACTTTGAAGATAAATATATTGCGTTAAAAATTTATACACATAATATAAATAATTAAATTACATGTAGATATATACTTCGCTTCTTCGATTATTTAACTCTCCATCCCTAATTTTATTCGTTTTCAAATGATTCCTACATCTCTCATCCCATATATCACAATTTGCAACATTATTAGGCCAATTTAGTAGTAATTTTTGTAACGCAACTGATGATGACGGAGAAATTTGAGAAGTGCGTGGTGGAACTTTTTTTGGGAATCTGATTTGAAATAAAATAAGTTTTTGATTACGTGCTTTAATACAATCGGTTTATATTGCCAAATGATGTACCAACCGCAATCGTGGATCAAAAACAGTTAGTCCAAGCACAACTCCAGGTGGTAAGGATGCTGAACTTCGTAAATCTCGTAATGTAGCCCAAGCCTATTTATAGATTGATTTTTTTACAAGTTCATTCATCACATATTATTATAATTAATTTGTGTAAATCGAATATTAAAGATTACCTTATGTGCTTCACTATTAATGCAAGCCTTCTTTACCTCCATAATCTCGGTATCAGTATTGACGCCAGTATTTATGTCAGATGAACTTTCGATATTGGATCCAGAAGCAGCACAAGTGGAAGCATCATCAGCAATATCTAATACTTCTTGTAATAATGTAGTTGACCTTGGACCCGTTAATTCAAAGATCAAAAATTCATCTTGAAGGTTTGAAATGGATATTTCTAATACAAATAATTATTCACATGATTAACAAAATGAAATTCACACATAAAACATTAGATGTGAAACAATGGAAATTATAAATACCACTTTGTAATTCCATTTTTTCAATAGCAATCTCTAGTGTTTCAAAAGCTTCATCAAAAGCACATCCATGAACCCATATTAACACATGCCTTGTGACATTATGATTTTCAGCATTTGTGTCAGTGACAGAAATTGGTCTCCATATCAAGTTTATTGGCGCAACAATATGTGTTGGATACATGAGGTAATGGTATAAAAAAGTAGTACATTGCCGCTTCCCATTTAAATATCTGTTGCGAATAAATCTGTTACTATCAGGAACATTTTTAAATAAAATAAATGATAAATAGAACAAACCTCTCACTTCCAACTGAAGGCAGGGAAGGATCAGTCACGCTATTTAATAACTTGACAATAACATTTGGATCGCCCGATATTTGAATCCATCCAAAATAAGAAGCATCATGAATAATAGAAAGATGTTGACTTGCTCTATATGAAGATTTAATACTTTTCTCATTTGAATATTCTGCCTAAATATTGGATACAGTTATATTAATCTCATGTTGAATCATTAAGTAAATGCGCATACAATAGGGATCTGCAAATGCCAATGCCAGGCACATTGGCATCGGGTTAGACGCTAGTGCCTTGTGCCGCCCATAGATACAAAATTGCCAGACACATTATGGGCACGGGCACAGAGGGTCAGGCAATAAAGCCCACATAGTACCTGGCATTTTAACCCATACTTGCAAAAGTTGGCAAATTTTTGTATTTGCGCCCATGCCCGTGCCGAATTATTGTGTCTGTGACCACGCCCGTTTTAAATTTTTGCGTCTGCACCCAGTGTTGTACATTTCCGCTGTCCCAGCCTTTTTTGCCATGTCCCAACGTCCACAACGTTCCAGTGTCCCAAGTCTTAATAATTAATAAATTAATTTAAAAAATATATAATTATATATTTTTTTAGGTGCTGAACACATTTCTAAAAAAATTAAATTAGATTATCTTAATAAAATTTTAATTAATTCAATTTATAAAATTGCCCAAAATGTCCCAAAATGTCCTAACTCATGTCCCAACTGTCCCATATACAACACTGTCTGCACCTATGCCTGCGCATGGGCATGAGCATGATCCCGGCTTGCAGACTAGTGATGCAGTAGAATCGTCTCAATGATTGTCGTAACTTGTCGTAACTTGCCGTATCTTGCTGCAACTATAATAAGTAATATAGTAAGCTACGGTAATAATGCCGTAGCTTTCTATATTACTTACTATAGGTACGGCAAGTTGCGACAAGTTACGGCAATAATTGGGACGATTCTACTGCATCACTATTGCAGACCCAGCGTACAATTAGTTACCAATTTATGACCCCATAATTCGATCATCTTCATTCTCTTAGCGTGCCAGATATGAGTTTCCAGCCATCTTTTGGTACCTATCGATAAAGAGAATTATTTATATCTTGACAAGAATGCTTAAATAATGCTCAATAAATTATAGAAAAAAGAAAAACCTTGTCTTCGCTTATATTCATCAGCCAATGATCCAGGACGTCTTTTTTTGCGCCTGTTTGGTTTCTTGGGAGCAGTATTATACTTCGCCATCTATTATAAATAATTAATGATAAAGTCATGAGATTTAGATTATTAAGAAAGCTGCTTAATAATTAGTTATTAAATACCTCTTCTGCTGCTTGCTTTCTTAAACGAACCGGCAGGCGTTTAACATTATGACTTGCAGCTCGTCGTCGGAGATGACGAGGGAGATATTGGATCACATTAGTATTCCTTGTTTGCCTGTCAATTCGAGAATATATTGTTGAATAACGAAAAAAGGTTTACAATGATTATGTATAAGACTAAAACCTTGCACGTTCCAAAGCATCATTCATTGCATTAATTTCGAAAGCTCTAGCCTATTCATATTTGCAAAGTCGCTATGAACACGTGATATATTATAAATTTTACTATACTTTAATTTACCTCTGCGAAGTCTACTACGTTGATGGTTCTTGGCACATAATTAGCGACTTGAAATTTATGGAATTCAAGTACGTTAAGAATAGTTTTCGAGTAATATTAATAATAAATAAGAATTATAAAAATTCAAATTGTAAAATTAATACCATTAATATCATTACTACTACCACCAAAAGTATCAATAGTCCTTGCAGCCCTAGTTTTAGCTGATAATAACAAATTAACAAATTAAATAAAAACCATTGTAAAAGTTCGTTATTTTTTACGATAATTCATTTGTCATCTACGAAGATAATTCGCTCGTCGTTATCACTTACCCTTTTTTTTATCCCTTGTAGATAATTCCCGGTCATCCTTGTCGTTATCGCGTTTGCTCATCCTGATCCCAAAAATTAATATTTAATATTCAATAAAACTTGTATTTATACAATTATTGATTATCATGGATAATCAGACGTAAAAAATTCTGCAGTTTTTCTATTTGAGTGACGTTGAGATAAAAAAAAAAACCAATAAATTGATTAATATGGCAAGCTTCAATAACACGTGTTTCGTTGACATTTTTTTTAAGTAACAGTAAATTAATTTCAGGTCTTGGCGTCGATCATTATGAATCTATACATATCGATATATAAAATATGTTATGGTGCGCATCACGAAATAATTGCTTGCACTAAAAGTTTAACTTTTTAACTAAAAATAATTTTTAAAAAAATTTTTCTATATTAATATTCTTTAAAACCTAAAGGATATAACTATAGAGAGTTTTTTTTAAAAAAACCTTTTTATTAAAAAGTTATTTTAGCTTAAAAACTCTTTAATTTTATATTAAATTTAAAAATTTTCAGCGCTTTATTTTACTAAAAATCAGCACTTATATATTTGCGCACTTAAATTATACAGTATTTTAATAAATTCAGTACTCTTTTTTTTTTTTTATTCGCACTCTAAAAATTTCAGCACTACTTTATAAATTTTTAAAATTTAGCACTTCTTTTTTTTATTCGCACTCTAAAAATTTCAGCACTACTATATAAAGTTTTAAAACTCAGCACTATATTTTTAAAATTCAGCACTATATTTTTAAACTTCAGCGCTACTATATATATTTATATATAGATTTTAAATTTCAGCGCTTTGATACGACTAGATGTCCTGCACCATACCCACTATTTGTCCACAAAAAATTTGATTTCTAAACTTTGTAATGGAAATAATAGAAGATAATTCAACCGTTACTACAGTACAAAATAGCAACACAACAGATGTAAACTTTCACGAGGAAGAAACAGCAAATAAACATGATCAACCAATAGATTTAGTAGAACGACATGCGATAACAATTGCAATATTAATTCCTTTTTCGATAATTGGCGTTTTAATTCGACTTGGATTAATTCAACTGCACACATATCAAGGTGCACCTGTGTTTGCTTTGATATATCCTCAATTTGTTGGATGTACGATATTCGGATTTTGTTTGGCCAGAAAATGGTTCATTATGGAGCGGTATACAGTTTTAAGTTGAATACAAAGCGGGACACTTAAAAACTACATAAAATTGGGAAGCTAGTAACTTTTAATCTAAAAATGATACAAAAAAAAACTCCAATTTGTTATCACAACTCGGCATAATATTTATATGATAACATATAAAAAAGTCAAACTTTTTGTTAACAAAAGAAGATATATAAAATTTTACAAGTCGTTACATAGTAAAGGTGAAGCAAAGTTATTTGGAAGATCAAAATACGGATACCATGAAAGTTTTGCTTAAACCGGATAATTATCTATGTTTTTGCATATTACGACTATGTGAAAAATTTTAAAGTTTTTCTCATAATTCGTAATACGCAGAAAAGTATTAGTAACAAATTATCTGATTTAGGCAAAACTTTTTTATTATTTGTATATTTTTTGTGATCCTCAATTAATACGCAAATATCGATTTTGCACAGTAAAATTTCGACTTTAACTATGTAACAATTGTGAACGACCTTGAAATGGGTCAAATGTATATTAAGTGTCGCGCATCGTAGCATCTCTAAACAGGTTGATATTAATAATAGATACATTTTTAAATAGCTATTTGTCACTGTATGTTGGTCTACAAACTGGACTATGCGGCTCGATTACAACATTTTCTTCATGGATGCTTTTAACATTTCAAGACTTTGTGAATACACCAAATTATTTTCGTAGTGGCATCTATAACGTAATTATTAATTGCTTGATATATTATTATTATACAGTATTCTGTTCACTTTATCTCATATATCTATAATGTTTTATAATCAGTTCCTTGCAGGATTAGCTGATATTGGTATTACGATTGGAATGTCGATTGTTGGTCTAAAATTCGGAGAACAGTTGGCTGATGTTTTTATGCCAAATCAGATAACTTCAAATAAAACATTTCACAAAATTACAGTAAAATCATCGAATATGAAAGGATTCACACTTCTTGACTGGGTTTGCGTTGCAAGCGGATGTGCATCATTAGTTCTGATTATTACACTTGCCACTACTACTCAAGTCCGCCAAAGGATATTATTGGCAACTGTTTTTGCACCAATAGGTATTTCTTGTTGTCATATGTACAGGGATGATTTTTATTAATTTAAAAACAGGTATCTAAACTTTATATGAATACACCCGAATCATAAACTTCACCTGATTTAAATCAATAAAAATTATTTATCACCCTACATATATCATAACCTTTCGTAAAATTTACAATCTCATCTGCTGATCGGTTAGGAACTTTGACGAGATGGCAATTATCCCGCTTTAATTCATCGATGCCTTCATTTCCTATTGGAACCTTTATTGCTAATGTTTGTGGCTCAGCAATCCTAGGAGTATTATTTTTGCTTCGTAATGGTATTGTTTATTCTGGAATAAAATGCGAGACCCTTATTGGCTTATCCGATGGATTTTGTGGTAATTGTTTATGTAATTCATATAAATATATATTTAATTTTCTTTCATTCTATTCTAAAAACCGGTTGTTTCCAATATAGGATGCTTAACGACAATTTCTACATTTACGGTGAGTAAACCCTTATGCTTATGTAATTAATGTCATCAAAGTTTTACAAATGTTCTTTATATAGTCAGAAATAATAATATTACCGCGCCGTCACGCTTATAAATACGCGCTAACTTCCATTGTGACAGGTCAAGTCACGATGATATTTTTGGTTGGAATATATAGTTGGATTAATCATGGCTTGATAACTACTTGTAATTAATTTAATTCTTAATACAGTCCCGGTGCCCATCGATCTATTAATCTATATAGTGTAAAATTGGTATGTTTATACTTGTTAGCAAAGCTATTGGGATTTGGAACAATTTTAATATGTTTGGGGTTTGGGACAATTTTATTATGTTTGAGATTTGGAACAATTTTATTATGTTTGGGATTTGGAACAATTTTATTATGTTTGGGATTTGGAACAATTTTATTATGTTTGGGATTTGGGTGGGATTTTAAGAATTTATAGGTTTACATGTATAAGTATGTTATTGTCCTAATTATTTAGTTTGCTTAACTCTGAACAGAGGTCTAATTTCTAAAACAAATTACGGACAATTTAGAAATTTAAATTCATCGGACAACCCGCTTGTCCGATTGTCCAACCCTGATATATGGCATCTTTTTTTTTTTTTTTTTTTTGTTTAAGAATGTTGATATTTTCTATAGAAGTCACAGGCGTTTTAGTATAATTCAGGTATTATTATTGTCCGAAATGAAATGAAAGGCTCTTAAGCGTTCTCAAGCATCTCCCCGGCTTGAAGTGTAGATAAAAATCAATAGAGACGAATCATAATTTTATTGATTTGTTTATCACATTGCGACTTGTAATGACGCTCAATTGCTATGATAGATCAATACTTGCAAATACTTGCACAACTATTATCGATTTTAGTGGTTTATTAAATGTTATCGAAAATTTTGCAAATGTAAAAAATAATAAGGAACATCAACCCAACTGCTTCTGCTTATTCACGAATTTATCTTCTATCCAATATATATAATTTGAATGATATTGTCGAAAAAAATTACTAAAATTACTGCTTATTAAATTTTTTTTAATGCCTAACTTATACTTATTAGAAAGTTTTTAGTACAAGAGTTAAAAAAAAGAATAATAATGTGTTAGTGCAAATGCGAAAGTTCGTAACAAAAAATACGAAAACATCGAACAATAACTACCGCATTGCGCGAAATAACGCGCAGGGGTATAATTTCAAAATTTGGCCCAAATCAAGTGGTAGTTTAAATGTAAATAAATAAGTTTTATTTAACGGCCACCAGCTGGTTAAGCCAGCGACAAACCATTTGCTAAGTGGCTGAAATTTAACACGAGCGTATTTATATTTCTGTATTTCATTCACTTGGAATTTCAGAATTTGTTAAATTTTTATTATCATGTGATCCTTAACCGCATTAGCTTAGTGACTAGTAAGGAAATTGATTGATGCATGAAGACAAATAATTTAAGGGTAGAGTCCAATGTTGATCATTTTCATATAAAATTGATGTACGAAAAAAATTTACATAGGTATTACAAAAACGCCACATATAAAAATTTTTTAAATTGCAGCATAGCAGAAGTTCGTTTTGATTGGTTGTTAAGATACCCCGGAAAAAATGTCGATCATACCCCGGATAGAGTACCGGACAAAAATTTTATAACTCTCTAACTTTTAAAAAATTAGTCAATACACTCTAAAGACATATTATAAATTTACAATATACTAATTCAGTTTTGTATTAACAACTTTAATTTGGATTTTACAAGGGTTTTGTTATTTTTTTCACAATAAATAAATATAAACGTCTACTAAATAATGCGTACGCGACCATTCCTAACACTACTATTACTATCACTTATTGTGTTATAAACATCATATTCACAAACTATACTTGTACTAAATAAATTATAATCAAAAATATTAAAATACGGTTTAGAATAATAGTTCAAAATTATACTTTTCGTAAAAAAACACAAACAAACTAGTTGAAGCAGAGTCTTTCAATTTCAATTTACCAATTGCTTAGACCACCATACCACCTTCCGACCTTTCAAAATATTCACCTCTCATCTAGTTTTTGGAACTACTGCATCTTATTGCATCTCAGGTTAAAAAACAATAAGTTTGAAGGTAAACTACCAATGACTAAAGTTGGTTGTTACGTTTTGTATTACAAAAAAAAAGTTTCATATGACACGACGATTTTTACTATTAAAAGTACTTTAAAAATTACAATTGACTATATAAAAAAAGATCGTCACCAATCATATTTATCCCAATAACAGCCAATCAAAACGAACTTCCGCTAAGCTTTAAATTGCAAGAAAAGCATGGGTTGATCATGAGATAGCAGGCCAATCAGCAGCTTGGCACATGACGTAGATTATTATTGAACTAAACATGAAAATCGGTAATCGAATATTCACAGAATATTCGCGAAAGCTAGTATCGAGTATATAAAATACACTAAACGCTAAGTGCTATTAATCTTTTTTATTGGTTTTTTTTCTTATTTAGCACTAACTTTTTTTTTCCTTTCTTTATAAAGCTAGTTTTTAACAGAACAACAGAAATGCAATTGGCATTATTTTAAATTGACAAGATTCATTAGGTGACTTGCAAGGAACTTATGATAAGTATTTTTTTTATTTTTTTTGAGTTTTATTTTTCTTTCGGTTGTATTAATTTTTTTTTAGACTTTTTAGTGATCAAGGCTGCATTATGTAGCGATCAAAACCTGTGATCAAAACTTGCATTCAAAAGACCTATAGCGATCAAGCGACCTTTCCCTCATGGGAACTAATAGTAAAGGCCTGCCAAAAAAAGAACTAAATGTTTGTGGAGATTGTCAGCAAGTTTGTTGAAAAGAACCTTGCTGTGGAGCAGGTTGTAGTTGAAGTGCGATCAGACGTTAGAGGAGTATCCAACTAGTTTAAAGACAAAAAATCACAATGGACCAAATTAAACGCCCTGACGTGTTAATCGACTCCTTACCATGTAGGTTGTTTAATAATAAATTTCTTTACGCGTTTTTATAACTACAAATCGTAAGACTTGCTCTTTTCTCAAGATATTGATCAAGAAATAACCCAGGCCTGCCGAATAATTGATCGTAGAGGACTCAATTAATTGATTGGTGGCACATTGGTATGTCAATCGCTTGGATTTTAAGTGTGGTTAAACGTTAATTATATTTATTTCAATTCATCAAAGAATTTTTTTCCTTTAACAAATAAATGTTGAAGTGACAGTAGCCGAAACCAGGCCTACCGAATAATCGATCGTAGAAGACTCGATTAATTGATTGGTGGTGCATTGGTTATGTGAATCGCTTGGATTTTAAGTGCGGTTAAACGTAATTATATTTATTTCGATCCATTAAAGAATTTTTTTTTTCCTTTAACGAATAAAAGATTTTTTTAAAATTAAACATTCTTGTTTTCTTTTTATGAATTAAAATATTTAACATCCTTTTATTGAAAAATACAGTTTATTATTATTTTCGTTTTTCATGACTTAAACATAGTACCTCAACTGATTTACCTCAACC